>VWYI01014278.1:14543-57227 GCA_013399455.1 Anthoscopus minutus | reverse complement strand
ACAGTACTTACCATTACAAGATGGCAACGCTCTGTTCCAAGCTGGCTTTCCATCTGCACCAATTACACATATTATAGTTGAAGGTTCAATAATCTTATATCCAGAATCACACTGGTAAGTAATAGTTGAACCAAGCTTAAAGTCTGTTCCAATTCTTGTACCATTCATGATGTTTCCAGGATCAAAACAAGCTTCCCGTGGCTTTTCTGTTAGAATCAATTGCAGTAAATATACATTTTCAATTAAAAAAAAACAAGCAAAACCAAACTATTATCAGAGATTTTTTACAGTCAGTTTAAATTATTCAACAGCTTATTAATATAATATTCTTGTTGAATCATGGATCATGGATGTTTACTTAAGATTGATTATCTGGAAGAAGAAATGATAATGAAGCTGAAGCTGAATGACTCCAATAAAGTTTTGTATTTAGTATTCAGAAGAAAAATGACCAGTTCTAGAATTCACCACTTCTTTATGTAAAAGGAACAGTAGGGAAAATGTGGGTCCTCTCCAGAAAGAAATAAGAGACCTGGTTACCCAGGACATGGAAAAGGCTGAGGAAGTCAACAGCAAGGGCATGTAGCAATAGGACAAGGAAGAGTGGCTTCAAACTGAAATAGGGTAGGTTTAGATTAGATATAAGGAAGTAATCCTTTACCATGAGGGTGGTGAGGCACTGGAACAGGTTGCCAGAGTTTTGGATGTCCCCTCCCTGGAAATGTTCAAGGTCAGGTTGGATGGGGCTTTGAGTAACTGAGTCTACAGGACAGTGTCCTTACCATAGCAGGAGGATTAGAACTAGATATCTTTAAGTCTCTTCCAACTCAAAGTGTTCTATAATTTTATACATTTTATATAAAGTACTGAATAATGTACATAAGAAAAATAATAAATTATTAGGCAAGAACATACTGTCCATTTTTTAAATATAGTATTCTGTTCTTGTATCTTTTCTTTAATCTCATTATAATTTAATTTAACTTTCAGTTGCATAGAGGAATTCATATCACACTATGTTGCGAACAAAAAATAGACGCAGAGTGAAAATGTGTATGCACATTTTAAATAGCCATCTTTATCTCTTTATCTCCTTCTGCTCAACATCACATTTTCTTTCCTTGCAGACCTCCTAGAACAAATTATTTTCCTATTTTTTTGGTATTTTGTTTAGACTGGGACAAACAGTCTAAGGTTTCTTTTATAACAATATGCAAATTACTTTGGGAAGAAGAACTTTGCACACATGGAGAATAATGTGTGATGCTGGATGACAGATGAAGACTAAATAAAAAAAAGATTTTATAGTTCTTTTTCACTCCTTTCTCTTTTATAGGTATATTTTTCTGTATTTCTTAGATCTTTTTTTCTTTCATTTTTAATATGTACATTAATGTTGTTTGCTTCAATTGTCAAGCATAAGAAGCTGAGGCAGCATTTCTGCTGCTGAAAAACAGCTTGATAAAATTCAGCAGAGTATAATCAAGCCACAGACAACATCTGTGACTGCAAAACAAACCAGCATCTTCAGTGATTTTCTGGCTTTAATAAACAATCAGCATAACCCAGTCACAATCTAGAGGCACGCCCTCCAAAAAAAAAATAAAAGCAAATACCATCCAGTAGTATTAATTCAAAAATGCATTTTTAGATTCAAAACAGTATGGAAAGAAAAATGTGCTGACAAGAAAGAAGAAGCAGCAGTCAGGTGGTCTAAGACAATTTCACTACTGTCAAACTTTTTTCCAAGTATTACTTTTGATGTGCATCTTCTACCTATTTATTTTTTCTGGAAGAAGAAAATGTGCATAAGTAATGTGAAAGAGATTTCACGAAACAGGATTTCTGTGTTCCTTCACATATTAACAGAAAGTAGTTTTAAAAACATACATTAATGTGTAAAGGTATTTGGCAGTTCAGTTATGAGTACATACAGAAGTAAATGGATTTGAGTCTCAGTGATTACTAAGTAACATTTTTTCCTTTTATTTAGACTACTATGAGGACAGTACCTTTATAGTCAATGGCAAATCCTGACATTCCAACAGAAGCATCACTGCGAAAAGCCAGAAACAGACTGTTACCACTGCTCTCTATTCTTTCAGGAGCCTGTGAGCCTTGAAAACTGCCAATTAGAGGACTGTTGGAATCTTCTCCTTCATAAATATGTAGAAAATCGTAACTTGGTTCCATATTGAAACTGAAAATAAAGGGAAAAAATAATTAAGTCTTCGGGGGTCTTTTTAATGAGTTAAACATTACTGTGACTGTAGTTGCCAATTTTCCGCCTAACACGTTTTCTTCCCCAGAAATAAATGGTTTTTTAAATATGATTCACAGTAAAAATTCACTGTGGAGTTCTTTATATCTAGTTGTTATTATTATGAACATATTCAGCTTTCCAAACGCCACTATGAATACTCGCTACTTATCTTAACATTCTAAAGATCATGGAATCATGATCCAGAAAGGCTGCCTCTTACCCAAGGACCAGAGGAATGATCCTGAAAAGTAGCTTGAATTAAAAACCCAGATTTCAATTGGCTAAACTGGATGATACTATATCCACCCATTACAAACATTTTAGAAAGAGATGCTTTCATATGGATAGATAATTATCTTGGAAATTGTCTTTGTTCTTACCCAGATAATATTAGACATGATAAACTAATACGAATTAATATTAATTCTCATTAAATAATTTGTGTTATGCTCTATTTGATGACGTTTCTATGTTTTACAAAGTAATTATGAAGATAATATGAATGGGATGTCTTTCAGAGGAATTTGAGATGACTTCTGAGACAACATAAAGATTACTCTCAGGCAGTTCTTCTACAAGAAATGCAAACAGAGGAGTACTGATGAAAATATAAGAAAATTAAAACTACATTAAATAAAAACACATTAAAAAGAGCAGGCAAGGACTCAGTCAGGTGAATAGATTTTTTTTTCTATTTATCTTTGTAAAACAAAATAAATAAATAAATATTTGTCTTTTTCCCAAGTGTGATGGTAAGAATTTTTCTTTCTATTATATCAATTAGTACTTTAGATGCAAACGTTTCCAAATTAAGTAAGACAAAAAGAATAATGTATTTAGATAAGTAATCAGCAGAAAACATTTTCATAATGCCGAATGGAAAAAGCTTCATATAATGAATAATATTTTATGCTCTAATTTCAAGAGGTAAAAGGAGCTAGAAATATACTTTAAAATATTTGCTAAGACAGATAATTTTTAACTTAGAATTTTATAAGTGATAAAAGGAATAGAGACTTAAAGCAGAACCAAGGAAAATCACACTGTACAGAGCAATGGTTTTCAGTCTATCTGTAGGAAACCACATTCAACAAAACATAATGCATGTCCCTATTCTCAGTCCACATTCACATCCTGTGCAGACACTGCTGTCTTCTCAAAGCCAGTTCCTTGAGAGTAGCACAGGCCTATCTGTAGCATTCTGCCCAAAAATGAGAAAAGTTAGGTGAAATGAACAGAAAATGGTGTATTAAGAAAGTAGGTTTTGCAGATGTCAAAGAAACTATTTCTTCCACTCTCCATCATCTGCCAAAAGTCTTGGGAGTATGAGGAGGTCCCTGCCTCTCTGAGAGGTGGCCAATGTTACTGCCATTTACAAGAAGGGTATGAGAGAAAGCCAGGGAACTCGAGGCCTGTCTAACTTCAGCTACTGACAAGTGTGTATATTACTGGACTGCAACCATTTAGAAAATTTATTGGAAGTATAGCATAAACAGAAAACTCCATTATATTGCTCATACTGTACTCCCTACAATAACACTCACAAATTAATTTGAACACTAGGTAACTGTAAGTTTCTTTTATCTTATTTGAAATGGAGCATTTGAGTTGATATTTAGGAAATCCACAGAAATATGCTGCTTACTACACCTATCATCTGACATCTTCAAAAGTGTAATTAGTGGAGAACTATTCTCATTCATTAATGCTATTTGATCAAGTACTAGAATAACAGAATTACTGCATTTTGTATTATTTATCAAGTACCTTAGGATTCCATTCTTTAATTTCGTGTCTATCAATAGTTTTTAGAAAATAAACTGCAGTCTGTAATTGAAGAAACTGGATTTTTTTTTTTGGTTTGGTGTTGTTTGGTTGTTGTTGTTGCCTTGGTGTTCTGTTCTTTTTTTTTTCACAGAAAGGGTACAAATATTATACAGCAAAATTCTCAACATGCCACCATCTCTTCCTAAAAGAATCACAACTGATCAATATTCCACTGAATTCAAGAGCAATGTTACCATTCTCAGCCTTAAAATCACACTTAAAACACTGTGTCAAAAAATGAAAAAAAACTGCATTTGCGCACACAGATATAGCAAGCAAGATGATTATATAGGACTGAATATGACACTATCCATGACCTTCCACTCATAAAAACCTATGCAATACATACAGATTGATTATGGAACACAGAGGAAATAACTAAAATTATGATACAACATTATCTCAATGTCTTTTATCTCTTGACTAAGTAGAACAGTATTTTTTCTGATCTAAGCATTTTGAACAAGTACATTTAGGCTGTATTTCTGAAAACCTGAAAGAACTGACTTACAGATAGAATTTTCACTACAATTTAACTCTTGACTCTTAGTTATAACAGCATTAATCAAGCATTTTTACAAATTGATATGGTCTTTCAAGGAATTTTTTTTGATATGTCACAGAAAGTTTTTTTTTTCTCAGGAATATATTGGACAGAAAATGTATCGTGTAGCTATGTACTTTTCTTTTACATTATTTGGAATCAGTGATATAGCACATATTATATATATGCTCCAATAAGTAGCCAGAGAATTTAATTAGAAGCTTCAAGACATTATGAATGTTGCAATTTTTAGATTTGACATTTAAAACCCTTTAAAACAGAGGTTTCATTGAGAAATGGTACCTTTTGAATATCAAGGCAATGACAAAGTCAGGGTTTACTTTTATTCTCCAGTCACATTCTTTCCCAGGAGGATAAGGCTGTGGATAGTTAGGTGATAAAATAACTCCTGCTGGGCCTGTCAGGTTTCCTCCACATGCAGCTGTCACAATGTAAAAAGAAATAGGAATGTGGTCATATGTTAAATTCACAAGTACTTATTAGCTCTTAAGTGGGAATACAATTACTTATATATTTACCCAAATAATAATATTTTTTTTAAAACACAGACCTTTCAGACTTCCTGTTAGCAAAAAATTTCAATTTTCCCTTTAAAAAATTTACCTCTGTTCATATTCAAAAGCGGTACGGGAAGAAATCTTTCTAAAGGAATAAAAATATGAAGTTAAATAGGAAGTCCTGTATATTTTTGTTATTACTTAATCCTGTCTCTGTCATGCTGAAAATTTCTTATGTACTAGAAATACTTTAAGAACTGGAAAAGCTCAAGAGTAGGACTTAGGTAGCAGTTTCTATTGAGCATAGTATTGCAGAAACCAGTTTGATTCACTTAGTAAAGATATTATCCAAATCAAAAATCAAATACATTCGTTTAGTTACTGTTAATTGAACTTTTAAACGGATAAGGAATCCTACTTTCAGAGGTGATAATCACATCTACAAAGTCTAACAAAATAAAGTCTAACAAAAAAGTAGTCAAGACAGGCTGCATCTACATTACCAAGTCAACTAAACGAAGATAAACACATTTACAGTGCAAACCAGTTGGTACTAAGGATTTTGAAACTAACTAAACATTTTAAAGAGATTTCAGGCCATTCTGTTTATAAGTCAGCATCCTCAAGTAAAGATTTTATGAAATTATTAAAATTACATATAATGACTTTACAGACCTCTTAAAGTTTGTGCTGTTGTCTTGTCTACACTAAAGATTACTTTAATCCGCTTTCCCCTTTAAAGTCACCTTAAGTATATGGAAGAATAACAGTAACTATGTATATATTTTTTGCCCAAAAAGATTCTCTTTTTCTTTCTGATATATTTCCTTTTTTTCTTTGTTTTGTTGGGGTTTTATACTCAACTGTAAAGAACTATGGAGTGATTATAAGTGGTATCTAAAATAAAAGTATGAATCTTCTAGATTTAGATACCATATTTTTTTTTTCTTTCAATATTTACTTCGTGAATGATCCAAATATGTTTAGCAAGCATTTTCATACTGCTTTGTACACTGCACATAAGGAATCCAGAAAACCGTATGCGGATTATGTGCTTCTCCAATTTTGTTACATGATATGGAGTCAGAGAAACTATCCTCCTTTATCTTGAATCCTTCACAGCATTTTTACTTCAGAGAAACAAAGGGACTGAAGTTGTTTAGGGATATGCTGTTTTGGAAAGTGTCTCTCCAAAATGCCTTGTAGAAAGAAAAAGTATTATGTTTATTTCAGTGATACTGTATCTGGATTTTAGGATTGCTACAGTAAGTCTTCATTTAATTATAACTCAGTAGGCAACAAAATAACAAGGATTTAAAAAATTAGTATGCCTAGCAGATAAATTTGCAGATGTTGATTAGTCCTAGAAAAACTACATTTACGACCTTAAAAAGACATTTTAGAAAAACTTCTAAGCCTGTAATTATTGTCTACTGACAAGAACCTCAGTGAAACCTTTATACAATCTAGCACTACAGATACACCCTCTTCTGGTGCTATGGAAATATATCCAATTTCTTTCAACAGCATTGTGGCTTGGAACTCCTTCTTTGCATCTACTTTTCCCAATAAACATCCATCTTCCAAGGTATTGCACAGGATGGGTATTTAATCTGTGAGATAACTCAGAAATACATATATAAATATTTTCAGAATAAATAATGGATCACACTTTATGCAACACAACTATTATAGAGAACATTCTAGTGAAACCATTTCAACATTAATTTTTTTATCCAAATCACCATTTCTGTTTACTTATTTCTGTTAGACTTTGTAATTTTTAAACTTATATGAAGTTTTAAGAATAAAATAAGAAAATCACACCCAAAAATACTGCTAATCAACAGAACAAGACTGCCATTTTCTGTAAGTATAAAATAACTTCTGCAGAGATCATTGCTCCAGCATTAGCACCATACACCCAGTTATTGAACAAGAAATCTGATCTGTATCAGTCCAAAATAGAGACTAACATCTCAATACCTATGCATGTAGGGGGATCAGGTTGCCAAAAGAATCGATTATTCAGTTGCACACACGTGATTTTAGCCTGCCCTTGCAGCTGATAGCCTGGGTCACACTGGAAGGTGATGGTGTCTCCAGGTTCCCTGCTGTCTCCATATCTAGTGCCATTCTGTGGTGTCCCAGGATCATTACAAGTTGATGCAATGGAAGCTGCAAGGGAATGATGAAATAAAAGATGTAAGGTATAGATACTTACCCTGCGTAATTAAATGCATAGCATGTTCACATGTTCACCAGCACAGCATTCCAACCAGAGAGAGTTTTATTTGCTCTTCAGGTAATGCAGGAAGGCATTTTGTTTCTTTACTTTTACAAAAATCTGCCCTGAGATACATCATGATTATTCTGACTTACGGCTAGTATCTTTAGTATAAAATATGGACTGATTTTGTCCAGTTAACACAACAAAAGAACCAGTAATTCCTTTTCTCACTTTAATATTCTGGTTACCAAAACAGATTTGATGCTTTTTGCACAATAGGGTATCATGCTGTAAATAATATTGGTTTAGAGTCCTACTATCCTGCAGTATGCAAATGCTCTTTACCCATCTGGCTAATGCAGTTGCAGTTCATGCAGCCCTGAAGTTTTCATTTCAGGGGCAAGAAATAAACTTTCTTAGAGATCATTTAAACTGAATCTTAGCAAAATATCTCACTTATGATCAGTTTTCGGTAGCTGGATAGGATTTTTCTTTCCAAAAGAATAAATTATTTAAAAAGAAATGTTAAACTAAGCAGAACAATCAGTATGGTATGACTTAATGCAAATAATCACCCAGAAAGTGGATACACAAATCTACATCTGCTATGGATTTCGGGAAGATGACAGGTCTTTTCTGGCTTGGGTTCTCTTTGATTGGTTTCAGGTATTCAGACATCCTGAGTTGCAATAAAGTTTGCAGTCTTCCAAAGGAAAGGAGGTCCATCTCTGGAGACTAATGTCCCTACTGAATTTCACTCTGTTTCATACCAGTCCTTACCCAAACATAGTTTGCAAAGAAATGACCAGAACAGTGAACAAAACCCAAAATAAGAAGTCATAAATCCAGTTATGTCACAGTTCCCATTAATGGTACTGGTGTCTACCACCAGTATGCAACCTTCCTGACAATAATGATTCATTTTCTGAATTACCATCTACATCTTTGGATCCTTCTTATATGAAAATGAAGTTAAAGGTATGGTAGGTTTTTAACTGTTGTGGACTTTTCTCCACTAGGAATTAAAGTAATAGCTGTCACTACTAATGAGTACTGTGTAAGGATTCCCCAGGCACCACTCTGACAATTTACGTGACACCCCATGGTAGTGCAGTTTACTAAAAGTATGTTTAGCCACAAGGGAATGAAAGCATGATCATGACCTCAGAGAAGTTTTTCCTGATTTGACAGACAACAAAATCTCAGAAAAATGGATTGCTCCAGTGCATATCTGTTAAAGACTGGTAGTTCTTCCAAATAAATGAGCACAAGTCCATCTGTCATTAATTGCTGCCTTTTTAAACATATCTCTGAATAGATTAATTTTCTTCTTAAAAGGTTATGCTATTTAATATCTCAGCAAACAACACTTTCCCCATTTTAACTGTGTCAAGCATCCATCAATTAGAAAGGACCGATGCCTTCTAATATTAATTTCACTATTAATATCCAGTTCTCACATACAAAATTCTAAATTTTAAAAATTATCAAGGTATTTAATACACATCAAAATATTGTTTACACTTTTGAGGCTACACTTTGCAGCCTCAAAACATTTACAAATTTACAAAAACACATTTCATGTATTTGAAGCCAACAACTTTTTTATTGTGCCAAATACCCTTGATCCTAATTAAATAGAACACAAAACATTTAAGCACTGACATGTCATCTAGTAAAGTGAACATTTAGACAGACTGTCAACTCTTCAACTTGCCTCCTTTCCAAGTTGTTTTACTTCTCAAGAATCCCAAGAGATTCTGTTACTACATGAAAATTACAAGTCTGGTATTTATTCGTTTGGCATTTTGCAAATATCTGAAGAGTATAGAGGTCATATGAATTTATAAGTAATCCAGAAATTAGACATCATAAGCTTTCCGTCACTGCTCTTCTTTTATAACACTTAACAAGTAAAACATACACACTGTAAAGCAAAGAAAGCAATAACTACTTTTTAGGCTCAAGGATGCAAAATCAAACTAAATAACGTAGTTAGATTTTAAGAAAATGAGAAAAATTAGATTCTTAAAATATCATAGCCAGGAGATGAGCTGTGAATGCCACTAAGCTGGAAAATAAGTAATTGCTGCTTCTCAGCTCTTGCATATGTGCTCTAAGCCTTAGGCTTAGATGATACTCAGTGAGTTATAGAGTAATTCGCTATAGAGATTTCCTGTCTCTTACTGTCTCATCTACTCAGAGGGAACAAGCTTCTATGTGCATTAAAGATGGAAGTCAGAGGTAGGTTCCAGAAAAACAGACAGCTGGGAAAACCACAGATTGCCAAGGAGTTTTCAGACCTCCATATGTAGACAGCGACTATCTATGTTAAGCCCTCCTGATCCTAATTTAAGAATCTTTCACAGTTCTATTTTAGATTTTATTTTTTATTTGGTCCTCAAATTAGATTTCAAAGTTAATTTAAAATTGAACAGAAAATCAACAGATAACTGCTTTTGAGAATATGAGTCTGTGTATTTGCATGCCCATTGACCTGCTAGAAAAATGTTAGATTTTTGGGTAATTTATCTTTTACTCTTTTCTATTTTTTACATAAGTTTTAGTTTGTATTCTCTTGTACCTCAAGGAAATAAAAACATCACCTTCATCCTTATAATTTTCACTATGTCTGTGGTAACAATCATGTTACCAATGATGATGGTAACAATCATCAAACAACCATTTGCTGCAGGGCTGTGCTACAGACACCACTTTATTTCTAGCCCACATGGATATAAAAACAATATAGACTTTTCCAAGTTTTTAAAATGTACAAGCTTTCTCTGTTTTAGTGCATTATGTTTGCATAATAATAAGCTGGAAAAGGAATTATGCATATCAAAACTGAAGCATACATGGATTTGCAATGATTTCAGACTAACATTGTGAAACATCAAAGAATGTCTGCTCTCCAGAACGTGACTCATATAACATGTGTAAAGGTACAGACTAAGTACCGTGCAAATTAGCATAATCAACATATTTAAACGTTATGTGTTGTCCAAGAATGTAAAGAAGAAAAAAAACAAATACCAATGCAGCCTCTTAAGTTCAGAATACAAAAGTTCATAAATTTAGAAATAACTGCCGAAGTAACCTACAAGACTCATTTTTGCTTAGTTCCCCAGGAACCAAATGAAGAACTGCTACTCTCTGCGAGGCAGAGGATGCCTTCCCCAGGCCATGGATTAGATGATGGATAGGTGTGGAATGCCTCTGCCCAAAGAGGCAGGGATATGATTTTAAGACAGGCAGTGTTAAAGTGAGATACATGGCTTTAAAGTCCAGGAAGAGTTGCCCCACCCACGAGGTGTCCTGCCTTTCTTGTGTTGCTAATCGTTATATTCTGCATTAACCCCCCATTGGTTTGTGCCCCTGAGGCTTCTCCCTTGCAATGCTCCTATTAGACCCCGACCCTAAATTCCATCCTGGCTCTGCCCCATAAAACCCACCACTCTGTTCAGGGTTCTCCATCTCTGGATTAAGCTGAGTTAGTTCCTGAGTTGGGGATGCCCTAATAAATTGATTCCTGAACTTAACCAAGGGGAGATCCATCTCATTGATTTCCATATTGGTCACAAGTAGATGCAAAAAAGTGAGTCATGCACAGTATTTTCAGGGCCAGAGAAGAGGATCAGCTGACTGCTGGTGGGGGAAACAAGATGCAGACACCAGGGTCAGTGGAGAAGGAGTTGCAGGAGGTGCTCCAGCTGCCAGAGCCGAGATTCCTCTGCAGGCCATGCTGATCACCATGGGGAAGCAGCTGAGCCCCTGCAGAGCATGGAGAGGCATGAGGGACACAGAGATCCATGCACAGCCCATGGGGATTCATGGGCCCAGAGGCTGAGCAATCGCTTCTCCCAGGGCACTCCCAGGGACTGAGGTGCAAAATCCATCAGTGGCTCAGAGAGAGCGGAAAGGAAACCCGGAGACTCTACTCTTGTACACCACAAGTTTTATTGGAAAACAGAAATTCTTTGCTAAATTTACTTGCTTGCTACATTTTATCTTCACTGATTGACTTCTAAATTAGTCTTCTTATCTTCCCTATACTCACTTCTTCTTCGTATACTCTACAATCTCTTTACCATTATTGTATTTCTCCTATGGAATTAGAACTTCTTATCCTTCTAGGAATTCAAATACTATTATTTCTATTACTTAGTGACAACTAAAGCTTCTAAAATTCTTATAATTCATCTTCTATGAATTTTAATATTCTGAATCCTATACTTCTAATTCTTCTATGTAGAGCTAAATTCTAATTCCTATGACTATTCTAATTCTTCTGTGTCTTAAAATTCTTATTCTTCCTCTTGTCTTCATTGCCTTTGTTGTTATCTTCACCTTTCTCATCTCAGTCTTCTTCATCATCTTTATCGTCTTCTCTTCATCATCTCCATCACCTTCGTCTGCGCCTGGCCTGGAGGTTGCACAGTCATAAATAACTGCAGCTGTAAAACTGCAATGTGCTGGATGATGCCATTGCCTCGCTGCTGTGACTGGGACTGTACCTGGAGCAGTGAGGCCCGCTGGGGAGCAGGCCCAGCCCCTTGGTGACCAGGGCTGCCATTGGCTGCTGGGCCGGGTGGCGACAAGCGCGACCAGTGAGGACGAAGCTCGCGCGCCTTCTGGTTTGTGGGAGGAGAAGAGGTCTCACTACAGTGGGCTGGTGCTGCCTGAGCTTTGGGGGTGATTGTCGCTGTCCTGCCTCACATCACTGCCATGCCATCTTCGTCATTGCCTTTGTCGTCCTTTCTCACCGCATCCTTCATCGTCGCCTTTCTCACCGCATTCTACATCATCTCTCTGCCATCCCCGACTTTTCCCTGCTCCTGTTTCTGTTCCTGTTGGTTCCTCGATGCCGGTGTTCAGAGTCCCGTGGGGGCCACGGCCGCACAGGGAGGGCGGCTCTGGAGCAATGGCTGCTGGCAGAACCGTGTCCGTGCTACTCCTCGGGCTGTGCCCCCAGGCAGTGACACCGGAACAGCCCCCGCAGCGCCCGCAGCGCCCGCCTGAAGCGGGAGAGGCGTCTCCTGGAGGCACAGGGCTGCCCATGGAAGGCCTGGACGGGAGTAGCCCCATGGGGGCTCGGCTGCACGGCTCCGCTGCCTCCTCCTCAGCCCAGGCCTCGCGAGGGACAGGCACTGGGAGTCCATTTGTTGCCAAACATCTCCACTTCTGCGGCTGGTCTTCTTCCAGGGGCACCTCCAGGATGCTCAGGCCGTCCCACTCCTTCTCCTCCAAGGCCAAGGGCGTCTTCCAGTTGCCAGTGCCCAAGTTGATATTCCGGGGGTCCTGCGCGAGTTCGGGGTCGCTGTCATCTCCCCGGGCAGCCTGCAGCTGCAGCAGGGCCAGGCTCAGGAGCTGCCCAGAGATACTCTGCTCCCTGCAGAACGAGGCAGGGCTGCTTTCCCGGGTGTTGTAGGGGACACTGGGTGGGCTCTGTGTCCCCAGGGATGACAGCTCCTGGCTGGGCACAGGACTCTCAGGTGCCTTTTGGTCCTGCTGGCCACACAGAGGCTTGGGGGGCTCCTCCTGCCCAGCAGCTCCATCCAGGTCAGCATCTGCTGGCTCGGACTCTGGGGAGCTCACTGGGGCAGGAGAGACCCTGGGCAGGGCAGGAGCTGCCTCTGCTGCCACCTCTGTGCCCGTGGGACTGGGGGAGACCAGGCCCTCCAGAGAACAAGGCTGGAGCTCCTCTTCCTCCTCCATCTCTGGGCTCGATGGTCTGTTCCCAGTGCTGAAGGCATTGTTCTGCTGGGGCTGCTCCTTCTCCTCTTCCTCCTCCTCCTCCTCCTCCTCTTCCTCCTCCTCCTCCATCACTGGGCTCAAGCGTCTTTTCCCAGTGCTGAAGATGATGTTCTCATTCCGTGGGGATAGTTCTTGGGCCCCAGGGGACAGCTCTGTGTCCGAGTCATATTCCCCCTGGGACATGTCTTCGTCACTGGAGGTGTCCCAGGGAATGCTCCAGTCTGAATCATCTTCATCGCTGCCTTGGTCTGACCCTGCCAGGGAACAAGGCTGGGTGTCCTCCTCCATCACAGGGGGACAAGGCTTTGTCCTCAGTGCTGGAGGAGACATCCCCTTCCTACTAGGACAGCGCTTGGACCCCAAGTTCTGCCCCAGAAATAGCTCCTTTATGCTCCTGTCCCTCCCTGGGGATAAATCTGGCTCCCTCGGGTGTTCCCATGGGGAGAGGTGGGAGTTCAAACCTCCTTCCCGTGGTGAGAGTTCCTCGTCCCTCCCATCTTCCCACTGGCACAGCTCTGGGCCTTTTTCCCGCTAGGAATCTTCAAACACTTCCCAGAGGGAAGGCTCTGGGGATCTCTCATCTTCATCTCGTCTCACACATTCCTCCTCCTGGGACATCTCCTGCTCCATGTCAGCTTCCCACTGGGAAAGCTCGTGGGCCATGTTGCCAAAGGTGCCCTCGGCCTCCTGGCTGTGTGACAGTGGCAGACCTGACCTGCCCCCTGCTCCCGCCCACTGCCCGCTGAGGGCCTGAGCGTGCAGCCAGCTGGGCACGGGAATGGGACTCAGGGACTCGGGGCTGCCTTTGGTGCTTTTGTCCTCCTCTGTCGCTCTGGGCCTCCCTGGACATGACCCTGCTGCTGCAATGAAATGCAACAGATAGGAGTGCAATGACTGTTTCATTGCCACTTTTTTATCACCATGTGTCCTGGTTTAGGACAAATTTGAGAGGAAACCTCCAAATAGGGTCTCTCCAGGAAAAAAAAAGAACAGATTCAAGCTGCCCCTCCCCCAACTGGTTCGGGAAAAAAATTTCCTTGAAGGAAAGTGGAAAAAGCTGTTTACTTAACAAGCAAAATATCCACAAGCATAAAAATGGAATGATATTAAACAATGAAACCTCTCGCTGTTCAAAGAGATGGCAAATCCAGGNCAGTCTTAAAGGTGCAGAACTTAATATGTAACATAAACAGAACACACGATTTGGGGATACAGGCATCATACAGTCACCCCAGGACACCACGTTATTGTGAGCATGAAATGCAATCACACAGCAAAAGACACTGAACTGTGAAATTATTGGGTTATAGATTTGAAAAGTGTTGAATTCTTGTGTCTTGTGTCCTTTTATTTTTGTTTTAACAAGGGATGTCTTAATGGATTTCATTTTTATTGAACTCAGAATTTATTTAGTTTGTAAGGCAGATATGTGATTATGCATTGTAAATTTATTTTAAAATATTTTTTGTGCTAGCCCTCTTTCCCCAAAAATTTAATTGTGAATCAATCTGGAACAATTGCATGATGAATTCTAGCAATGAGGATTCTATTATGGAATTACTTATTCTTCTTAAATGTAGCAACTTAGGCCATTAGGCAAGTGATTAAAAGATACTTCAACAGTAAAGGAACAATTTTCAACAACAGTTCAATATAGCTGACACAGTTACTGTAAAAGTTGCTGCAGACAGACAAATCAAATGGGATTGCAAAGCTAGACAAAAGCAGAAATCATTGCATAAACAGGTTTGCCAAACAGTTGTTGGTTAAGCTTTTGCCAGAGGAAGTAAATTGTCAACAGATGTGTCAACATCTGACAGAATAATTTCAAAATAATTGTTATAATTACAATTGCTGTAAGTTGCTTACTTGTATAATCATAATTGGTGACTTGTGTTCTTAAGTTAAAGACTTAGTCAAGCACCTTTAGCCATCATTGCTTATCTCTGCATATACTTAAAGAACAAAATTTTTAAATATTGAGAAAGCAAGCAACAACAAATTAAAAGTGGACTAAACCAACTATACAAATGCCTCAGTTTTGTACTTTTTTAAAAAAAATATGTCCCCAGTTCTTCTAATAAAACAGAAACATTGTGAAAAAGTGCTTTGCTACTTTATTAACATCTTGACAGTTGTTTTATACTAACAAAAAAAGGATCACATCTTTGCTAGTATGAAAGCAGAGATAGGCTCATTTTTAATTAAAGTGTATGCTTACACAATACTATAACTAAAAGAAATTTACAATACTGCAGAACCAGAAATAGGCGTATAAATTTATCATAGATAGGTCTGACTCTAGAAAAGCTGGATACGTTTTGTTTTGTTTTAATTTTAAGAAGAGCATGGATATAATCCTTTGTTGTATTACTTGCCTTGAGGACCAAAATCTGTAAAATCACCTGAAGAACTATAAATTCATTTAGTTGAAGAAATGGATACAGTTCTCTTAAGTTACAACAGCTGTGAATTTAGATGAAGAGAAAAAGGATTGACTCTAAGGGTAGAACTAATACTAGGTATTAACTAAAGTTATTAGAGCCTGTAAGAATGACAATAGGACTAGAAACTGCCAGTGCTGTTCATATCATCTGTCACTTCTATTGTTTTGGCTAAATATCAAGTAAAAAAATCATACAGTTAGAAATAAAAACTCTAAAATAAATTTCAGGCCAATAAAAACAATAGACCCGTTAGCATGGGATCCAAGTGCTTTCAGAAGTCTAGAGCAGATGGAGATTAAACATTCAGGGCAAGATTGATTTGCTTCAACATAGGCAACTAGCCTCATTTCAGATGCCTTATCATATCCAAGGTATCAGCACAGTACTGGAAGATAGGAGAAAGGGCTTATGATTGTGTGACCTTCTGCAGCGGCAGATGGAAACTAGCCTGGATATTTTATGGCATCTCAAAGGAAACTAGACACCTATGAAAAGACAGATAAGATTCATTTAACCTGCCCTGAAATATTCAAAAGTTTGAAAATTACTATTAGTGTATCTAAACCTGTAGCTGATAAGAAGAAAAAGGCAACTTTTGATGGAAATGTATCCTGTTTACCTTAGATATGTAGGACAGAATTAAGCTAGGTTAGATAGCACGTTTTAATGGCTAACTTATGAAAGAAGTTTTTGTTGCCAGTAACTTTCTTTGCAGTAAAGATGCCAAATACCAAATCTGCCTATTCCAGAAAGAGATTGTGGACATCACTGACTTGTAATTGCCTAAATGTATTTAATCCCCAAAGTAAAGATCACTTTTGTACACTGAACTTCTTTTTTTCCCTTTTATGCACAACTAAATGGTGATTAGGTTTTAATGAAAAACATTAGACTGATTACAATTAACATAATCACTCTTGTCAGTTCATGTCCTCGTGTTCTACATGCTGAGCTGAGTAGGCAAGACAGAGCACTTTAACATTCAAACATTTTGCAAGTTCAGCTAATTATATTTTTTTTTCATTAAAATACCTCTAATTACATTTACAATCAGCAGTAAGTAATTTATAGGTGATATTTTCTGATCTAACTTTCCTTACCCTCTCACAGCATCTCTTTTTTAGTCAGACACATTTATGACATTCTAGAGTGCAAAGTATAAAGACTAATTAGCACATTCACAGCACAGTGAAACACATTCTCCAGGTGAAAATTAGTGCTTTAATGTTTTGTCTTTAAGTTGCTTATTTGACCTGATATTCTGAAATGTATATCCTTAATCTGATCCCATAAAGGGCTCTTCATGGATGCAGACACTCATCCCAATTACATAATCCACTACACAAGTTGTATTACTGAAGGTTTCCCAATTGTGTGCAGTTCTGAACCTGAAATTTACTTCTTCAGTTATAATTAAGAGTTAAATTAAATACTCATTAACAGATGCAACACTTGAAAATCCTTAACATGACACCAAGACAAAAAACTTAACCAATTACCTTCATAGAACTTGTAACAAAATGTCTACATCTTCTGCAATTGCCAAAAAAAAATTCAGCAATTCAGAAATCTTTTATATAGAGTTACAAGCTACTAAAGTACTGAAATGTCAATATTCTGTGCAGCTTTGCTACAAACTGTCTGACAGTTTGAACACATGATGAATACTAAAGCATGTAATGATTCCCATTTAGCCATAGATTAATTACTTTAAATCCTTTACAGGTCAAGGCCACAATAGTCTGTTCATTGCCACAAGAAGACTAAATAAACTAGACTGCTTTTTAGATTAAATAACTAATCATTTACTTTAACATATTCCTTAAATCTTATTTTTTTACTACTTACAATTAAAAATTAGTAACACATTCCACTTGTCAAGTAGAGTAAATGAAACTATTTTCCCTGTACTTGAGCTCTCAGCTCTTCATCACTAATCCAAATCAGTTCTAGTAAAACATACTCTGCAATGGTCAGCATGATCACTCACTGCATCCACCAGATGTTATCCTAGGATGGGAAATTCAGTCATTCTCTCTTAAACCATTAAATTGTCTTCTACTTACTCTTAGTGCCACTGAAGGTTAAGGAATGTGCTGGTAAACCAAACTGCTTAAACATTTCTGTCCATAAAGTTATTTTCATATAACACAACCTTAAATGTGTTTTCTAATCCTGACAAAATTTTTATTTCCACAAATAATTAATTAATCAACATATTAATAATTAATTAACATATTATTTATTAACTATTTTCCACTTTTATTTCAACAAATGTAAAACTTATCTTTTTTTTTTTTAGAAAAACAATGAAAAGCAGCATATTATATTGCACACTGGTGACAAACTTTAGAAACATTTATTCTGCTCTTTGTGTTTAAGTCATTTTACATACTTTTAACTACTTTTTTTGGCTTAAGAAAGAGTGTTTTGGGGGAGGCAGATACAGCATTCAGAAAAATACAGGAAAATTAAGTAAATAGGTAAATGTAAAATGCATTAGAGACTTAGAAACTAGGAAAACCCCAAGTTTACATCTTCATATAAATAATAATGATTGAAAGTTGATTAGAACCCTTTACTTCTGAATTACATCATCTACGGAGATAAATACTTCTACTCACACACATTAATTCATAATTTTCCTGTGTCTTGATGAAAAATATACATTATATCTAGACATATAAGGATGCAATGACTGAATCAAAGACAGTGTCCTATGTCCTACCCCCAGTCTTTACACAGGAAAATAACATAGAAAAACTCCACATACCCAATTTTAAAATATTGATCACTGGAACAGTATTGATCATAACTTCTCTATAAACAGAGAAGCTTTCGCTTTATACCTAAAGATCCATTGGATTAGTTTAATTGTAAATTTTAAAATGCATTTCATTATGGTAAGGTGTCTTGTATTCTTTAGCTTAATCATGCAAAGAATGTTTAGGTCATAAAAATCATGCACCATGCAGCCAATGTTTTGAGAAAAAAAAATCCAACCAACTTAAACCATAAACATGAAAGTACATTGTTAGGTAACACTGCAGGAAATATTTAAAATAGTGGTGCAGAAGAAAAGTTTGTATGTTCAGACCCTAATTGATTTGTTGAGTATTGCTAATTAGATAAATCTAGGTATGTGGCTGATGTGGAAAACAAGGAATAAAAATCCTAAAGCATTCAAAGTAAATCCAAAAATTCTCTCTAGTTGTAGCCATTTGCATTAACACATAACATAATTAAAATAATATAATCTTTTTTCTTCTAAAGACTGAGAAAGTTGCAAAATAGATGAGAAAGAGTTAATAATTACAGGAATAATGTATATAAATTGAAAAAAAAAATTTACATACTTGAAAACTGAATGGAGAATCCTGATTTGCTGATGAAGAAATCACTGTCAAATTGTAATGTTAATGAGTTGAAAGTGCTGTGAATATCTTCTGGAAGAGCTGAGCCACTCCATTCCTTGAGAAGTATGCTGCTCTCAACAGGCCCATCCCATACCTTCAAGATGTCATGAGCAACCTCAGTATCAAAAACAATAAAATGCAGACTGCAAAGAAAAAGTAAAAGTACTGTGCATTACTCGTTAAACACAATTAAATGAAACTCCAAGCAATCATTTCCAAACTAGTAGTTTAAGATGCTTAGGACTGAAGAAGACCTGGTGGTCCAGCAGATTTATTCATTTTTCCTGTTGAACAAGCTGATCTTGTAAGAGTCATGCAGTTCTGTTTTATAAATGTCTGAATGACAGAAAAAGACATTATAGGGTGTAAGTCGTCAAGATTTAATTTCTAAGTCTATAAATGATCTTATTTTTATGATAACTATTTTAAGGTATACAAACTATAATTTCCTCAAAGATTTCCTCTTTTTATTCAAATGAGGGTATGAAGAATGCTGTTTTGCTTGAATTATATTCAAATGAAAAAATATAGCAGCTACTGGACAGTAAAACACATAGCACAAGAAGTCCTGTCAGCATGGTATTTCCTTTCCTATACAAAAAGGAGAAAAATATCATAGATTGGCTCTTTGCTAAAATTCATAAAATACACAATTATATTATAATACAATAATCCGAGCTCTCAGTATGTATCTTCAGGTGAAGAATAGTATTTATTAAGGTGTTCAGGAATGTTGTTAGTCAAAATATAAGCATTGTCTCCAAGTCCTGAATGTTTACATTCTTAATGCTGAAGAAATCTAGTAGGTAAATATCAAATTTTTTTTTTGTTTCAAATAGTTATGCATTGACATTTCTTCATCTTATTAGTCCTTAACTGGAAATCATTAATTTGAAAATTTCTATTTAAACAAAAATGATGCATTGAAAAAATCCATGGAGTAAATTCAGTATTTGGCTTAGTGGAACAGGATGACAAAAAAAAGGGGGGAAAATCTGCCACTGAATAACTTGTCATTTAATTATATTGTTTTGCCTGAGTCCCTTTCAAAAGAGAATATTCTGTGATTATGTTTGTCTTCCAGAGCAACACGTACTGAAGGCCTGCTCCCAAAGAGGTGGCTGGCCATCACCTACTGATAGGAAATAGAGAATAAATATTTTTCTTTCTTCTTCTTCCATGCATGTACTTTTGCTTTTGATTTATTAAACTGAGTGTATTTTGACTCACAAGGGGCTTGTTATTTTCTCCCTCCTCCATCTTGCTGAGGATGGACAATGTCAACCTACCAGATCCTTTCAGGGCCCAGTGTGGGTCTTGAGATAACATCAGTTTTGTTTGAAGGTGCTATAGCTATGGTAGTAAATAGATGTCAAGTTCCTGTGCAGGTCATGGAGTTTCACCAATTAACTCTTCATTTTGCTGAATTTGGGAACATGTTAATTCAAATAATGGGTCTGTGCTTTGCCTTGGCACTAATGGCCTTGCTGTGCTGCTGGAGCTGTCTTGTGGAGAGGATGAGGGAGTGCAACATTCTTTTCCTACCTGTGATTCATGGGAATTCTTTGATTATGTAGATTCCTGAGGTTCTTGTTCATCCTTATGTAAGCTGTTTAATATTACTAATTAACAGTTTAACATATTCTGGGGTCTGTGGAATCTGGTGTTATCCTGGTGCAAAAGACACATTTTGGGTGAGGTGATACTCAAATACACCTTGAATGCTGCTTATTTTGTCCCATATCCAGGGATTTTACACCTGAACAGGCAAGCAACTTTGGAAAACTGATACAACACCTTATAAAAGGATACCTTCACTATGCCAGTGAAAACCATCAGCTTGTGTAGAAAAATATGAGAATGACAAAAAATTTGTAAAATACTGAAGTCAGCCATAAATACTGAAATTAAGCATGTACCTTATTGTCTTTCCTGGATCTGCTTCAATAATCCAAGTGCAATGGAGATTGTTGTCATATGGTGCTGGGTAACCAGGGGACAAAATGCGCCCTGATGTAGCAGCATGGATTTGACCACCACACTCAGCTGCAAAAATAAGGATTAAATTCCTAATGAGACCATAGTTACTGGCACTTCCATTTTCCATCCATTCACATCTCTGTTTTCTAAAAAGTTAGCAGAATGACCTAATACTGCTGAAGTAGTACAGATACATACGAACCAGGACATATATGTAAGTTAAATATGAACACTGTGATCTCATTCCTTGTTATAAAGAAATAAACCATATTTAAACCATATTTCTATGATTAGGTTAATTAACTGATCAGACTGGTTCAATATGTACTGAGACAACAAAAGCACAATTTTAGCATTAGAAAGACAGCAAAAATGTTTTGGAAATTTCCCATCTAACATGCTTAGCTTTTCTAACAATGAATGTTTGAATTCAAACTTTGCAGCACTGAATTTTATAATTAAAATAAGCTTTCTGTTTTGCTGTAATGTCAAAATTATTTTAGTGTAATGCTTTCAAGTTACTTCTATATAACTACAGGTTTAATTACACCAAAAAGCAGTAGGTATTGACTAGCACTTTCCTTCAGTATTTAAACATTTAAATGCCATATGTTTGCAAAGCAAGAGAGTAAATCAGAAAGCTACAGATTTGATAGTTCGTGGCATCGGGATTAAAACATTTTTTACTATCAACGCTATTTTTGTGGAGAGACCAATAGCAATGATAAGCATCCATAATCAAATGATTCTTATGTTGCTTCTTTAGAGCATCATGCTGGCCAGTGAAAATATACATCCTGATAAAAGAGAACTGTATAACAATCTTGTGCCACTGAACTAAAAAGGATCAGTGATTCTTCAGCTAAGTGATGTACCTGGATTTCTACTACATTTATAGTAGTTGTAAGTATCATAGCTTTACAAGTAGTGTTAAAAAAACCTACTTTTTATTAAAGCAAAGCTGTACCGTGATCATAGTAAGAAAGACATGATAGGAAAAACATGGCAGTTGGACCAAATAATCTATCAGAAGTTCTTCTAACAAATATTAATCTTTATACATGCCTCTAAGCCATTGCTCACAACCAAGATTTTACCATGAGGGAAAATTACCATAGAGGAAATATGGTGATTGATTGATTGATTGATTTATTCTGCCAGTTTGCCCACTCAAAACACTACATTCTACATACAGAATACAGCAGAAAGCAACTTTAGTACAAGATTTCTTCAAATGTAACCCTCTTCTAAGATTTCAAAAAATTTCCATTATACAAGAAAGTTTGGATTGCAATAATCACTGTGGTAGAAAACTACAGATAAGAAATTACTGATACAGTACTGTATTTTCAAAAGAACTAAATTTAAATTTAGTAAACTCAAAAATTTAAACTCAAATTAATACACATGCTTGATTTAAAATTCTCAAAAGACTCATTAAGGAAAAGAAAACATCATAAAATTTGGGATGATGCATTATGTATTTCATTTTCTAAAAATCCATTTTATGAGTAGATCAAAAGCAAACTTTCAGAAGTTATTATAAAAATAATTTCAAAACTTTATGTTCCAATATGCAGAAATGAGCACAAAGTAAAATCAGCCCTGCAAAGAATATACAATTATACTATAACTAATGGAAGTGACTTTAACATTTCTGGAAACTTCTAGAAGAGGAATTAAAAGAATTCATTGGCTTTCTTCATTAAGGTATAGAACACAGAATAAATAAAAATCAATGCTAAAACCAGTATAAAAGCGTTTCACTAAAAATTAGTAAGTGTAGAATGTGTGGAATATGTCTATGTATAGGCTTGAATTTTTTTCAATGAGACTGAAATGATAGTGAATAGAAAGAAGCATATAAATTTTACTGAAGAGAACAGCAAATATCAAATGCTGATTTAGTCTATGAGCAAAAATAATACATATCCACAAAGATTTTAAGAATATGTTTC
Organism: Anthoscopus minutus; assembly: GCA_013399455.1. Taxonomy (NCBI): domain Eukaryota; kingdom Metazoa; phylum Chordata; class Aves; order Passeriformes; family Paridae; genus Anthoscopus; species Anthoscopus minutus. The sequence continues at coordinate 34,287 of VWYI01014278.1, read as the reverse complement.
TAAGAAAGAAAGTGATGTTTAGAACTTCATGACAGCTTCAGAAAAAGGAAGAAAAATAAGTCATTCAAATCACAGTAGAAAAAGATAAAACTGTGATAATATAAAACTTATGGAAGAATAGATTTTGTAAATCTAAAGGGGCAGGGAAGCAAGACTGAAATAATCTGCAGATATATAACTGAATTTTCAGGGGCCTTCATGGCAAGCTTTCCTGTGCACAGAACAGTAGAAATCCTCCATAACTTAATGAATATAATAGACTGTAAAAGACTGTTTAAAAGGAAATACTTTTAGAAGATTTTAAGACAGAACAGTGAACATTTGATTTCATGAGGAAATAATTAATGGTCCAGAAGAGATTTAAATTAGAAATAAGAAGAGGTAGTTTATGCAAAAGTGATGCATTCCCAAATTTTATTTTAAGAAAAGGAACAAGGATAGTAATTAATAATGTATAAAGAGAGATAAAAGGATATAGAGATACCTTTTGGTCGATCAGACAGAAAACAAGACAGAAATCTCTCTCACGATACCAAAACCAACTGGTTATTCCATTGATTGAGGGACAATAATTTCACTTAGAGATGAAATAAGATTCTCAAGAACTTTTGGCACAAATTATTTCAAAAATTGGAAATAAAATACAGAAACCAAACCTATTAATGTAAGGTAGAAAATTAAAGTACAAAGACAAAAAAGAAGAAAAAAGAGTGTGAATTTTGGGTGAAATATACTCTTAAAAGTATATTTGTATGAAGAAAATTGGAAATATAGGTGGAAATATGTGACTAGAAGGGCATTACATGGTAGGAATACAGTAATAATCTAAATGAAGTCAGAGTGAAAAACATACATATTGGTCAAAAGTATTTTGAAGAAGGATCATGAAAGATGTTCTGCTGAAGCAAAGATAGCAATTTTCTTTAGATTTGCTTGATCCAGGGCTCCTTAGCTCCCTCCAGGTCAGATTGGAATATACAGGATTTTTTTTTCTTTAATTACTACTATTTTAATTGTTATATGTTTGAGATTTTAAAGTCTCACATATAGATTGAAAGAAAAATCATAACACAAAGAGAAGGAAAGGTTGGTATTATTCACCTAACGGGTTTGAAAGCAACAAGTATTTTAAAGCTGTTTGTAAGTCTTAGTTGGTAGTGAACACAGGCACAAAAAACTTGCAGAAAATAACCTTAGAGAAATGGCTTCATTTAAATTGCTTGGGGAAATAGGCAAAGCTAGGACTAATTATGGGTCTTCTCTACAAAAGGGCAGACTTAGAGGAAAAGGAAGCTAACCAATTAAACTGAAGGGCATGAGGACTTGAATGCATAAAGAGCCTGAAAAAGTCTTTAAATCAAAACTGGATGGTTGTTTTGACCTCTCATATATATCAAAGAAAACTTACAGGTAAAATTCTAGAATCAAGTGGGGAAAATAACCTCTACTAAGACAGCAGAAATGTTGTTCCCCAATGTCTTTCTGGCACTTACCTTCAGCTTAAGCTAAATGCTTGAAAGGAAGGGAATTTGCTTTTTTGTAGACTGCAGGTTTGTGAATATGTTCAGCAGGAAGCAGGTTCTGGAATGGAGAGTGTAGCCCCCAAAATGGGAGAAAGGCAACAAGCAAAGTTCCTGTAGGTGAGGTGAGTGCTGAAAGCAGTTGGTGACCTGCCAGCAGCAGGCAGCAGAGGCAAAAACCAAGTATCAGAAGACACACAGAAGGTAAGACTCATGTGAACTCCGTGTGAAAATTGAAGTCAGGAAGCCACTGGCAATTGCTGGACTGGAAAGCAAAACTAGAGGATGCAAACTGCCTAGTAAAGGTACAATGGATAACAGATACACTGGTGTTCAGTTATTCTGCATGTTGGCTGGTAATTCTCTATTTATGTTGGTTGTAATGAAACAAACTTTTAGGCATTTGAAAATGTGGTATTTCCAGAAAAGGTGTACCTCAAGGCTTTGACAGATGGGGTATCTTAGCACAGCAACAAGGACTGCAGAGCACATGGATAAAAAAACCCAGCAACGTGGGATGAAAATTAGAAATGAAGTTCATAGGAATGAGATGCTGAAATAATATCTGATGAAAAAAAATATGTGAAAAAAAGCCTACAACGTTAATTGCTTTATGATAGGGCTTTCTTAGTTTATGAAGTGTTTAGACAATAACACTGCCTGTGATAGTGTATCAGACCCAGTGACCCAGGGCTTCCTTAGAACCAAAGTAGTAGTCTTCCATCAAAGGCTACTCTATAGAAAAAAACTGTTTTCCAGTAGTTTTATAACCAACAGCAAGCCACCTATTTCAGAGAAGTTATACTTCCATGTCTACATTCAATCTTTCCTTGAAATTTAAAACATGCTTGCATCATTATCTTATGAAGTATAGAAGGACACAATATTTGGGCTTTTTTCTTGAAACACTGGACCAGTCATACCAGAACATTGTCACAATCCGTATTACCTATGCAAGAAGGCAAAGGTTTGTCCCAAACTCTTCGATCTCCACTTAAGCAGGTCATAATACTGCTACCATGCATTGTATAGCCTGGATTACAGCTGTATAAAATGACAGTATCTATAAAATGCCCTTCATCTCGTATCTTGTAGCCATAATTTGGTATGCCTGGATCTTCACACTTTACTAGGTCAAAACCTGCAAACAGAAATCGGGAAAGAAGAAAAAAAGACATGGAGATATAAAGACCAAATAAAATTTAATGACAACAAATCTGATTCTGATGTAAATTATATTCTCATGATTCAATTACATTCAATGTATTCACAGTGATCAAAGGTAAATGGTTTGAATAAATCAGAAACTTAACAACTAGGAATTACATCTGCTTCATGAAGAAAGCATCTGATCTATATTAATCTAAAATAGATTGATGAGAAATTAATTCATTATACCACTTCTAGGTTTCATACTTTTTTATTCAGTGAGAAGGAAATATTGATCCTGGTTTTGGCATTAACTTGGCCCATTCAACTTAGTAAACTCCAAACCTGATCAATTTTAAGTTTCTCAAAACCTTACTCGGAATCCCAAGATGACATAATTTGGAGAGAAAGACAGAAAAGGTAGAAAGGTAGAAATGAACAAACACAGCCATCATTCCTGGTTCCAGTGGTGTTCAGCTGATAGAACTTACAAGAGGAGGCAGGGTCAAATGTGCTTGCCTTGTGTCTTGCTTTAAGTACACTTTGGCATTTCCTGAGCGCTTCCCCAGGCGGGGCTTGCAGTCATTTGGCCACACAGGAGCTGGGTTAGGGGCTCCAGAGGAGGTGTGGAGCATTGCCTCCAGCGTGCCAGGGACTGGCAGCCACTGCAGGGCTGGGATACAGCCTGGGGGAAGGCTGGGGTGTAAGGGACAGTTCATCACCTCACCAGAGCAAGCCCCAGCTGCCTCTTGCCCCATCCACATCCACACACCCACACACACCCCTGAATGTTTCAAGCCAGCAGTCCTTCCAGGCTCTCACACCATGGCAAAAAGGTTGGAGCTAGAAGATCTTTAAGGTCCCTTCAAACCCAAATCATTCTGTGATTCTGTGAGGTCCTTCACTAAGTTATAAATAACATATATTTATATCTATCTGTCTATCTATCTATCTATCTATCTATCTATCTATCTATCTATCTATCTATCTATCTATCTAACAACCTTTAATTATTTTACAAATACAAAAGCTAGAGTTGGTATCATATTTTTCTTGTTGCCTTTTTCCTGGCAGAGAGATCAATCACAGCTGTAAAAACTGCAAGGAGTCTACACAGCTTTTCTTCCTGCAGAAATGCTAAAGATATCCATCTACTGACACCGCTGAAAATAAAAAATACAAAATACCTTTGCTTTCTTTGTTCATTAATTGGGCACAAAGGTCAGGATTTACCTGTTGCAACTTAGGATTCTAAAAATTAGAAGGCTAAGTTTGAACTAGTCTAAACCACTTCATTTTTCAGCAGAAAAACATATATTTCTGGAAATTAATCTACCCCTTAAATCGACAGGTGTTCAGATCAGTCAGCTCAATCAGTTCCTGCAAACTTTTATTTTCTACCTTTTTTTTCAACTGAGCCCATGCTCTTTCTTTATATAGCAGGCCAGAACTGAATGCTGTTCTATCACATAGATACTGCATCTCTCTCTCACCTAATACCTACAGAAACATGAGGCCTCAGGAACAATAAGAATAGTCTGACCACAGTCATGCACTTTTAAATTCAGTTATCCTTTTAAAAGAGCATGACTGTTAACAAGTCCCTTCCAGGGAATTCAGCTATCTGTCTACTATACTATGCCTGAGATTGTTTGGGAAAGCCTAGACAGAAGGCAGCAAGACAGAGGCATGTTAGCATTTACTCCAACACTTTGTCAGCCTAAAGAATCACTTCCCCGTACTCATGCCCTGAAAATACTTAGTTTACTAGCAGAGTTGTAGTCTTTATGTCAGATGGAGTTGTCTATACTCACACACAGTAGCAAAGGATTGTAGAGATTTTTCATTATTCCCTTGCTAAAAGATTGTTTCCATCTGAATATTTGCACATCCCTTCAATTTATTTTTTGGGGAAAAAAACCAGAACAACAGAAAAAAAAGGGGGCAGCAATAATTTTAACTGGTCCTCAGAAATTATTATATCAACAGTCATATCTAAACAATTTTCTGTCTTTTAGAGTTAAAAGCATCTTATGAAGTATGATTAATCTCATCTTAAGTAAGAAAAAAGTAGATTGGATGGACTGGACAATTATAAAAAGGTCTATTTCTCTTCACACACTATAAAGAACCAAGACAATTTGATCATTCAGATGAGCTAAACTTCACATGATGTAACTATATCTCATTCTTTTTATCTCCTTATTAAGCATACAGAGACATTTATGTAAAACCCTGGAAATATAAGCTGTTTGACAGATATCATTATATTTTAATGCTGATTTGACAGCAGTCAGTATTTCTTTCTTTTATTTAGACACTCTCTCATTCTTTATTAATGGCAGCATTTGGTTATCAAATGCAGTGGTATATGGTTGACAGAAAAAATTCCCTTGATGAAAGAATTTACTTGGGTCTCATGAAAAAAACTTTTCATAACACTGATATGTAGTTAGAGAGATTCATTCTCCAATACCCTTATACCACATAAAGAAGACAAGGTTGGCAGGGAGAGGTAGTATCTTTTATAAGACCACCAGACAAATTTGGGTGAAATGAAATGAACTTTTGGATGAACCCGCCTTAGTCTGCTGTACAGTCATCTTCACTAAAGAAGGTATCAAGACTGGGATAAAAATATTCTTCTGACTTGCCACAATTTCATATATTCTCATTAGCATTCAGTTTTGCACAAGGTAGAAACATACATGATAGATATAAAGAGTGAAAGAGATCATGTCACAAGCTTTAGAAGTTTGAGGGAAGCCTACGATTGCCTGCCTGAACACCCTCAATAGCCTGCCTACACTTTGTCTATTCTTGCTCGAAACAGGACTGAGACACACAAAAGATAGATTTTTTTTTTGCCTTATTAATATTTTAAATCATGATTGTAAGTCACTTATATCTTTAAGTATCCACAGGCTTCAAGGTATTTCACTTTCTTTGCTTTTCAGATTCCTATACATAGTTTTTCACCTGTCTGTCCCAAGGTGTATTGCCTACTTCTTCAATAGCCTCACACTCTACACATACACACTGCACTGTTTTGTATCTGTGAACAACAAAGTACCTCTGAAAATTATAAATAGGAAAACACACCTTTGTTAAAAATACTCTGAGTACACAGTGTCACATTCAGGAATTCCTCGGGCTCTACATATGTCAAAGAACATGAAGTCTCTTCTAGAAATGTACTGATTCTTAAAATATTTTTTACAACTTATTTTTAAGGCTTTTAAGATGGTGGGAGAAACAGGAGAGTTAAGGTTTTTCTGCCAGTCCATTATAAACCCACATCAAATATTTATTTGGGATATATTGTTAGATAAGATGATTAAAGAGAACATAAAAAGGCACTGTATTATGTATCAGAATTTAGTTTCCTATTTCACAAACAATGAATTAAAAGATAACATGCAAATAAAAATATCTAACTGAAAGCAAAAACAAACCTAAATCCAAATATTTTTGAGACACTGAATCCTTCAGTATTTGCTGTTTTATTTAGATTACTCAGACTTTTTTATCAAAAAAAGACCACCTTGATTTTAATTTCTAGGTATTGATAATTCATTAAGAGTCTAACAGTACTCTTAATTTTTAGGTTTGTTTGCACAATATTATGCCTAGGGGGAAAAATAAATTCAAACATTCAATGTGGCAAAATAAAGAATATTATTGCTTTTTGAATTTCAAGAATAATCACTTCAAAAATATCCAACATACTAATTACTGGCATTTTTGCCAAATTTTTAAATTGGCACTTTGAATACTCTAGGAAAAAACTGTAAGAATGACAATACATAATTTGCAGCCCCATGTTCACATTTCTCCACCACCAAGACAACCATTGTTTATCAGTAGGCCTATTAAAAATTGGGGTATTTCACATGTATGTAGGTGCTGTTCATTGTGTGCAAAAACAGCAGTATCTCACCCTGTGCTCTTCTTTCCCAATTTCTTCCACTTCCTCTCATACAAAAACCACAGAACTTTGAATTTTTTTTCTCTCTGATACTTCTGTAAATCTGGAGTAGTTTATCATAAAGGATCATATTTTTGTGAAATATCATTGAAGAAATGTTGCAACAGAACTTCAGTGTTAAAGATGCTATGCTATGAACTTTTACAACAGGGGAATATGGTCATGATTTCCACACAATTACAATACTTGGGTTTACCTGACATTAGAGCAAGCCAGCACCAGAGAAATTCTGCCAAGATTCTTGCTGCTGAGAAAGATTATTGTATTGGCAAATTGCTGCCAATTATCTTATTCTTGAGTTTCATTATAGGATTTTCAGAACAATGAAGGCATAAAAGCATGCTAAATTAAAACCAAACCAGCCAGAATACATCATGATGATTGGCTGTAACCTCCTGGCACTATTCAATGTGATTTATTCTGTCACATTTGACGTAAATAATCAGGAATGTAGAATACCAGTTGATGGGGTAAAAATCATTGACATATCTGTAAATATATGTAGACTATTAATTACAACTTCTTTCAATTCAGTTTAATTATGATGGGCACTGTGGTACTAGCTACATTAGTATAACAAAAGTAAATCTGGGCAGCAAAGCAATGAAGCTGAGGTTTTGATGTCTATACTATGTGCACTTGTATTTTTTCCTTGGACTAGATTTTCTGTCCATTAGTGGGTGGAATATGCTATATGCATATATGCTATATGCATCCATGAAGCACAACTCTCAGTTCCACTTCAAGTTTGTACCCTCCAGAGCTTGTTGTCAACACAAAGATGAGAGAGTTCATTTTGTGTCTCCAAGGGAAAATTTCAGGGATCCTGTATTGCAGAGTGTACTTATAAAAGAAGTTGACAACATCCTGAGGTACCTACAAATCTTCCCTTCACTCCTTTTGAAAGAAATAATACAGTTCACTTTATATATGTATGTGTGCATTTACACTAGAACTGTGCCTTCTCCCACCTATATTGCTATATGCAAAATAAGTAATCTAAACCAAGTAATTTCCTACTAGAAATCCCAAGGTATTTTTAAGCAATCACTTTCCTAAAGCCAGAAACATGATAAAATAAGTACCTAAAAAGTGTATTAACAACCTTTAGGTATGTGATCCTTAATTTGAAATTCTAACCTTGAGTTCAACACTAAGACATCTATGAATGGACCAAAGCAACAAAGACACACTGAATTGTGAGCTATGGTACTCATCCAAATTTTACTTCCTACACAAAGGTATGTTGATGCATGTTTCATTATGACAGATTTAGTATAACATATAAGCACACTGTTATTAGTGATAAGAATATAAGCCAAGAAATTAAACTTTAGGGTTTTATTTCTTCCTCTTTTTTTTTTCTTAGTAAACTTTGTTGATGTTTTGGAAAAAATATACTATGTCCATTAAAATTGCATTTATGGAGATGGAAGACAACAATTTTAAAAAAAAGGAATTGAAATGACAATAAAATAAATGTAATATAATAGCCCTTAATACTGTGGCCTCATGCTGCAAATTTGTTCAACTAATTTTGACATTTTAGCTTTATTTACAGCTATGTTGAATTCATTATTGTTTATCAATGCCACGCTGACTTTATGCCAAATTATATATAAAACTGCCATAAAAGCACAAAATGCGTAGTAATTTTCTTTTGTATGCACTTGTTAATTTTGCGAAATTCAATCATGTATTTGTGCTAGACTCAGATCAGATTTGCACTGCTGGGCATCCTGATGCTGCATCAATTCACTTTTAAGACCATGGAACCTTGCTTCAGATATGATCCCAGAATACTGTAAGAGTCAAATAAGAACTTCTTCTTGTAAATTTGAAAGCTTGAACCTGTGCTGTAACTTCTGTGAACTCTGCTACTTTGTAGTAAGGACTATAAATAGAAAGCCTCCAGAAAAAACTGTAAAGACGTTTTAAAAGAAATGCCACCTGGGTTATTTTCAAAACTTCATACGTCTAATCTAAAAATGAACAGGTCCTTAAAACATAAAAACAATAGCATGAAGGTGTAAGTCAATATTATCAATAAACTTGGCTTGGATGACTAAGTTTATTCTCATATAATTTCCCGATAATATAATTGCTTGTTAAAGATGAGTAAATATTATTACAACAAAAATACCAATGATTGCTAAAAAAATTTCAACAGACAAGCCATGAGGGGTTAATTATTTTGAATGCAATAAGGGGTTTGCAGGCTGTATATTAAAAACCAAAGGGACACCAAATACTCTTTAATAATGTCTAATAATCATATTACTTACTATAATGTAAGCATAGACTATGTGGGATCTGCACATGCCCATTGTGAAAAGGCACTGCTTCTGCTTGCTATGGAAGACTGAACACACAAATAATGTATAACTTATCTTCAGCTTCTGAAAGTGATGCAATAAAAGATTTCAAGATGACTTCAAAAGAAGAAGGATAAGTGCATATAAGAATCCTATCTCAGTACACACAATGAAATATTAACATGTTTAGAATAAAGGTGCTATGAAAACATTGGAAACACTAGTAACTCTTCCAGAATTGCCTAAATCTGAAGTCATTTAAGCTCATAAATGTTGCCTATATATTTAACAGGGAATCTTTTTGAACTGTTAAAGAGTAATTAAAAGTATGAAATGGTTCTTGAGTTAATGTTCAAATATGTAATGGATTTCTAAATGCATGTAAATGTCAACAAATACTCATTATGCAGTTTTCATTCTATCTTGGAGTTATTTATGTGCAGCTCTGTCCCAAAACCTACAGCTGTAGGAAAAGAAAAATGTACTGGAAAATGGCCAATTATAAAATCTCTACCTAATTAGAATGATAGAAAAATCTATAGAAAGAAGTGTGTCTGGAAAATGTGGCTATAGTGAGGTATCAAACTACTGCTTTGTATTCTTTGCAAACTGAGATATAACTTTTGATTACTCAAAAGCTTTGCAATCAATTGTCAATAATTTTGACTATATGGATGAGAAAGTCATTCAATGGATAATACTTTCTAATAGGAATTTCAGCAATTCTTAACATGAGAAACATAAAAAAATTATGTAAACCTGAAAAATAAGAGATGTAATCTGTAAATTAGAGATGTTAGGACATGTCAATAACAGGTGTTTTGAACATAAAATGAGAAGAATTCTTTTCTGTAATTCTCTCCTGTTATATATATGCTACAAAAAGTTGTAGGGCCTTTCCCCACTCACTTCAAACCAGGTTCTTTGCGTCCATGTATCCAATTCAAAAATTTTGTTCTCCCTTTCTCAGCTACAATGTCCCCATATGCAAATAAAAAATTGCAAATTTAAGAAGCAAGTTAAATATGGGTATACAGGTAGCAGAAGGCAGGTTTTTATTATTTTATTGAAAGACAATACATAAATAACATTACTTAAAAGAGATGGATATGCAAATATACGTGCATGCAGCAAGATGACTGCTGTGCATATATAGAAATCATACAAATCAATTTTGCAGTCAGCAAGCAAGTGAATAATTAATCACAATTTATACTCCATATAAGAAGCAGGGATTAAAGATGAAATTCTATGTGAGTTTAAGAACTCCAAGTATCTATGGAAAAATATCTTAAGAATCTCCATGTCTCATGCTCTTATAATCAGTGGGGACATGACTGATTCTGCCACTACATAAGAATATTCTTTAGGTGGCTTGTTAGAAGAGACTGGTTATCTTTTTTTCTGGGAGAGGGGAAAGAAAAGCAGAAGAAATAACATGAACACACACTTTTTCCCCACTTTGTGTTATATAGTACAAGATACTTTGACTTAACACATACGAAACTTAAGTGTTTGCAAATTCATTCATTTTCTCAGAGTCTTTTCTCAAATACTCATCCTTAGAGGAACGAAGTCACTATGAATGTAAATAATGGATTAAAAATGGAAAAAAAATTGCACAAGCTTATAAAAAGCAGTATGGAACAGATAGGACTGAAAGTTAAAAGAACTCCTTCAATTGTGTCATTTCTTCACACACTGACAGGTGAACCATATGCACACATCACCTGTTATTCTGGCTAGTGGTATGGTGCCCAGAACTTGTGGAAATTAATTTCTTGATACACCATGGCAAAGAACTGAATAATAAGAAATACATAAATCTTGTCTACTTTTCATCATCCTGTTTTGAGCACCTCTTCCTATCTAGAAATTTCATGGAGTCAGAAGGAATAGAAACAAAAAGCTTTACAGCATTTATCTTTTACTATCTTTGTTCCAAATACTCTTCACTTTACATCCCTAATTCTGCCCATATATCATGTATACATCGTTTTGGCAGGGTGATTTTAATATGCAAAATCTTTTGAAGAAATAATCTTAACTTTATTCTGAAATATCCTTCTTAATGTTTTAAATAATTAGAAACATTAGAAACATAGTTTAGCTGACTGAAAAAAAATCTGTTCCCTATTTATTGCTAATCTTCAGTTATAGACTATAACTAGGTATGAGGGCACCAATTTTAATTTGTTGAAAGTAAGCAGTTCCTTAATATAGTAAAGGGAATGGAGACAAACTCACATTCTTCATTTAAACTGTTAAAATCTTTACAAAGTAATTCTAAATTTTTCTTGAAAATTCATTGTTTTGGAAAAGGAAAAAACCAGTCAGAGGAAAGTTAAAATCAAACTTTAATCTCAGGGGCTTTCACAAGTTATTTGAAATGTCCAACATTATTATACTATTATAATATAATAATATTATATATTATTACGTGCTATACATTTTAGTATTATATATTTTATAGAGTATATATCTATTATATGTTATATAAGATTGTACTATTGCATAAGAGTGTTAGAAATATGGAACAGAATAATATATTCATATTTGAGTAGGTTAAATTTTATAATTAGACTGTTTTAGTTAATACTTTCATAAATTAAACAGTAAATCAACAATGATGCACCTAACAGATCTTACATTTGAATTGCAGCAAGAAGGAGCTTGCCAGAAGGATTCCTATATTATCTTAGGTTTCTAGGTGCTGATCATCTACTTGACTTAAGAAACTGCTTATCAGCCTCCCTTTCCCAACAGATAGGGTCAAGCCAATAATTCTAAATGGAAAATAATTTCTCATTCAACATGAGGCCAAAGTAGACAAGAAGATTGGGGTAAAAAACAATAAGATGTTGGCAGTTCTGTTCAAGTGTTCTAAGTTTCAGGCAGGACTCTTGCTCATGGGAAAGATCTAGTAACTGTAGCAGTGGGAATAAATTAACAGTAACTAGTGTCTACCCATCTGAAACTTGGAAAAGGAAATGATTCACTGCAAATAAACAGGAGTCATTTTGTGAAAAACAGAGGAAGTGAGCAAACTTTTGGAACACATCCCAGCTAAAACTCATTAAATCCAGCTGCACATACATATAATGACAACATCTATAATGGCTTCATAGAAATAGATTCTTTTTAAAATACGACAGAAAAGCTTCAGGTTGAGGTGGCAAAAATGTAACAAAGTTCTGTCCTTGAAACCACTACATCGACAAATTCATGGACACTGTTCTCACTAAGGTCTCAGTAACAAATATGATCACTTCTTTAATATTAAACTAATATAATCTTTAGGCCATCACTCCCAAGATTATGAATTTAGCTGGAATCTGCTTCCAAATTTCAATCATATTTTTTACCTATGATGAATATATCAGCAGATGAGAAAAAAAATGCTTTAGGAAGCCTACCTGAATTGGCATAAATGAAAAATCTTACTCTAATACTCTAAAGATAGAATTTTAATATAAATGTAAAACACCATATGCACATGGACACCTACAGTGATCTCTGCCAGCCACTCTCTCTCACCTGCAAAGCATATCTGCATTTTAAACTTTTTAACAAGAGATTTTAAAAATAAGCACTTTTCCTGATAATAGATGTGAATTACAACACTGGGAAAACCCAGTGGTTTTAAGAAGATGAGAATCTCTGAACCATACACAGAAAAGTCAGGAGACCTTCAACTAGTAAGTTTCAGAACCAAATCACAATAACCTTTAATGAATTACCTTTTCCACATGTTCGATACCACCTACATATCAAACCTTTTTTTTTCCTAATTGAAAATGATAAATAGTTAACATCTTCCTTCTTTCTAACCCTAAGCCCAGAGAGATAATTCAGTGACTTAAGGATGATAATTTTTGTAAATTTGAAAAATAATTTTTTTTCTTTTTAAATTTTCAAAACAATCAAGAAATAGCTATTGCAATACACATATTTTAATTCAAACAAAATCATGGTTTTCACTCCAAGTATTTTTTTGAAGAACACAGCATACTATCACTGTTTCTAGTGTTTCTTCCTCTTAGTTTCATTTTTGCACCCTCCTTTTTACCAATGCCGTCTCAGTTCTCCACTCCATATATTTGCTCTGTTTCTTGGACAGCCTGTCTGGAAATCTTCCTCTCTTACATTTGTATCCTAGCCATTTTGTCCCAAAAATCACCTTTTTTCATACCCTGTGGTGCACTCCTTGCCTTCTGTACTTCTCTTTAGGAGTCCCTGGGTTGATATTGTAGCTTCATTTATTCTAAACTCCTGACATAGTAACATGGGAGAGGTTACTATGAACAACCTGTTCCCTTCTTTCTCTCTTTTACCCTCCACTCTAGGTCTGGCTTTTATGTCCCTAGTAATGTAACCAAACAGGTTTATCCTCACTTTGTCAGGCTACCCACAAGACACAGGATATTGGTCAGTTTATACCAGCTGGCAAGTAAGCCCCCATCCAGCTGCTCTTACACTTCCCCATAGTGGGATCTGAAGAGAATCAGAAAGACAAAAAGGAAATAAATCCATCAAGACAGTTTAATGAGTAAAAACAAAAAACCCCACAAACCCAAACACCCCAAACCTAAAGAAGTGATGTGAACCCAATCACTTATCAACAGCACACTGATATCTAGTCAGACCCTTAGCAACAGCTACTTCAGAAACACTTCCCCAGATTTTAATTGCTAAACATGACATGACATGACATGACATGACATGGTATGAAATGTGTCACCATTCAATTTAGGTTATCTGTGTCACCTGCCACCTTGCCCACCCTGAGCCGACCTGCTGGCATGTCAGAGCAAGTAACAGAGAAAGCCCTAACACTGCAAAGCACTGCTCAGCATTAGCTGAAGAGTCACAGAACCAATAAATCATTAATGCTGGAAAAGATCTCCAAGATCGTAAGTCCAACCTTAGACCAAACATCACTATCTCAACTAAACCATAGCATTAATGCCAAGTCCAGCTGTTTCTTGAACACTTCGTCAGCTGGGTCCATCACCTTGCTGCACAGCCCTTCCAATTCTTGACAACCCTTTTAGTGAAGAAATTCTTTCTGAAAGAAGAAGTCTATGTTTTCTTAACTGAAGAAAATTAACTCTATCCCAGTCAAACCAAATAAATTATCAAACCCAATAAATATGGACAAACTCTTCACCTCCATCCTAATCCAGGCCTGCTGAGGAAAAGTATTTTGGAGTACTCATTCACAGGGTAGGATTTGCTCATGTAAGTCTATATGGCTAAAGATTTGTACCTCAAAAAATCTAGCAAGATTTTCCTGAGATGGAAAAATGAAAAACATCATCATGTCAGCCTTTCAGAAACCAGTCAACCCAAAAACTTGAGTTGACATAATTTTTCAAACAGAAGGTTAATACAATGCTTATATTATCCTAATAAAATGTTTTTCATTGTTTCTATCTTAGATGTAAAAAATTATTTGGCACCTATTCTGTTTACCAATGTACCAGCTTCATAGATGTCTTAAATTGAAAGTGAAAAGCAACCTGAATTATAAAAACTTATAAGACAAACCATTTTTTGTTCATACAAAGTTTTGAGGATTTGGGGAAATGGGAGACTATGAAAATGTTGAGTAATTTGGAAGCAGAAGGCAATTTCATTTTTCTGGGAAGAAGAAGGGAAGAGACTATGATGTCATCATGTTATTAATCAGGATATCATAATTCTTGTACAGAACTGAAATGAATATTTCTAACAAAATTTCTTTTGAAATGCACTAATCTGTGTTTCTCAAGTTTGCAATTTTGATTTTTCTTTCTAGTAACTCTATAAGAGTTACTTCTATTAATGCAATATTCATTTGGGGTTACATTCATTTGGGGTTAGTCACATAATGGCACTGCTCTTAATAGGACCCGTGACTACATTATACATATATTAGTTAAGAGGTACTTATTTAATAATATTTGGCTTTGACATCTTACATTTTTACTGCAGTGTGTGTTGGTTCTAATTGGAACAGATCTGCTGTACAGATTAGCTATGGGAAGGAAACTGGAAGGGTTTCTTTTCATTACTAGATCGTTCTGCTAAACTGACATTACACACCCTGAGGCAAGGCCACTGCATTCCTGAATTTGAGACTGATTGTGTGCTAAAATTGTCTGAGTCTGCAGTTTCAAAATATTGTTTTCACCAACACTCTAACCTTTTCAATTACTACAGAATATGAAATGAATTAAATTAAAGTTCATTATTCTCTTAAATTAACTATTATAAATGGTTTCAACAATTTATAGAAATTTACCATAGTAATTCAGGTTCACTTTCCATGAAATAGCTTTCACTATCACTTGAAAGCAGTAGGGTTAAAGAATGATTATAACACAGAACTTAAACTGAAAATTATAACTAAATCTTTAGCAGTAACAGAATGAATTTACCATTAATGCTAAACCAGTGCATCATGTCTGAGCAATGTTTTAAAAATTTCTTTTGTTAAACTAAAAAGTATATCTTCAGACCAATGAAGACAATATTGCAAAACTACTAACTATGCTGAATATAAAGGGTGGTAAATGCAAATGAAAATATTAAAACTCATTAAAAAAAAATCTATCCATCCACAGTCTTAAATCTGGGCTATGTTCTGTGGAGTGGAGCACAGATCAGGAGCCTGAACTTCTCTGAAATAAATGACAGTCATGGAGAATTCTGCTTTCAGAGAAATAAATTGTTGTTATGGATTCAAAATTTGAGGAAGTTACCATTAAATTACGATTTTTGCCTACACAACACTAATTTTCAAAAAAGAGAAATCTTTAGTTTGATTTTTTCCAGCCCTCATTGCCATCTGAGCACAGAAGTGCGGGAGAATATCTAATTTCACATCACAATGAAGTGGAGGATATAAATAAAAAACAATTTTTGAGGAGCTAACATGAAATTCCATTTTTAATCTATAGCAGCAAATCGGAGACAGAGCAGTGACATGCCTTGAGAAATCTAAAGTAGCTGCAGAATAATTTTGAGGCTTTAAAAGTTCTAGCTCTTCATGCTTCTGAAACACAAGAGTCTGCTGAGAGGCAGAACATAGTACTGAGTGGGCCAGTGCAGCCAGGCATGCTCCTACAGATAATATCTGTCAGAATTTCTCAACAGGCCCTTTCACTGACTTATTACAATATATTCTAAGGCTTAATCTGCAGATATGTGGAGATTTCGCTTCTATTACTTAATGCACAGGACTGGGGAACCATAAAATTGCCATAGAGAGCTAGGCTTCTAAAAAAGATGTCTAGATAAGGTCCAACAGCAACTTCATGCTATTTCAGACAAACAACTACCAGTGCAAAGCACATGGTAAAACCCTCAGGTCTCAAAAGAGTCCAAGGAGAAATCCTACACAGTGGTCAAGTTCCTTACACATCTTGAAAATAGACATCCATCAACAGGCACCATGAAAAGAAATGAGTTTTGAGATTTCTAGATGGTACTGTAGAGGGAGAGTGTTTTCTTCTCAAATGTTGGGGAACTTTACTAAGAAAATTGTGCAAGTACAGAGTGCAGAGTGATCTGTGGTTTGTACAAGACCATATAGGTCACACAGCAGCAGCATTAGGCTGTACTCAGAGGGTCACAAAACATTTGTATATGAGATGTATGATAAAGTGTACAGGTATTATTTTTGTTTTTCCAAAAGCTAAGAAAAGTGAGATTATGTTCAAGGAAGGAGGATAAAACAGGAGCAAGGAAGCACTCATGACAGAAGTCAGAGTTCAGTGCATGATCAGTGAAAGAGCACTGTTAAATTTCTCTTGTGTCAGGACTGTGATAGGGGAGTGGTTAGGCGTGGCAGGGAGACTGCCTGTTTGTTATTCAGACACTGTACTGAATTGCTCCTTATCTTAAGTTGCAGTCTGTTATCTTTACCAGACAGCTTTGTTTTGCTTTTTTTTGATGTCACTGTGTGGCATCAATAAGATTTTGGTTTTATCTGAATATCAATTTAACATTAAATGCCATTGACATAACAACACAAAGCACCGGCATCTTTTTACCAGAATGGCCAAGTCTTATAACTGAGCTGTAAAGAGGAATAGCTGTGTGAATCCCTATATCTAATCTTCTCTTCCCCACAAAAATTCGAGGTGTCTCAGGGAGAAAAGTTCTAATCAGATGGAAAGAAAAAAGATTCCCTGAATTAGAAAACTGTAATTATTAAAGAATAATAGATATTTTCTAAAATTAAAAATAATAATAAAAAAAATATTTTCACATGTGTCAGTTGTAGCTACATGAAGCACATAATTTTTTACATGCAAATGGCTACTGATGTCCTCTACTCACAGGGAATTAAAGTCATCAAGCTTATGCTGTCATTTCCTCAGCACTGAGATATAAATGTTCACAGTATTTCCCTCTGGTAGTAGTATAGAGATTCTGGAAGTGGACACTTTACCTTATTCCTCCTAAAACACTATAAGGAGATGGCTTTATATAAACTTGTTTTACACAAAGTCAACAATTGTTCCTCATTTTTCTTCTCCTCTGGCAGAGTCATTTTCAGCTATTACTCAAATTATTATTTCATTGACTTTCACTACATATATACTTATTCCGCCAATTTCAATTAACATCTTGGATTTTGAGTTTATAAAATTTGGTTTTACTGTGTCAGTAATGCGATTCTGAAAACAGAGTTACAGGTTCCTTTGTCCACGCTTCTGTCCTCATGGATCATTATTATTTTCTTCTATTGTATTTTTAAATTTAACATAATCTTCAGAATTCACACTATCAAAAGGATGGAAAGGTAGTTGCACACAAATGAAATAGAATACTTTTACATTAGTCTTTTTAATAACACTCTGCAACATTACTTTTTAATTTCAATAGCTTAATAGGAAGTACTACAAAGACCAACAATTAAGGGCAGTTGATGATGCCTTGTGGGTACCAAGAACTCAGCAATCAGATAGGAAGTAACCTGAAATAATTAACTTATTAGACCATCATTTCTCCTATTTCTGTCTTATGATATTAATTATTCAGTTTCTTTCACTCCAGCATATATTTCTCATTTCCTCCAGTGAAGCCGTATTTTAGCACCTTTTTGATTTGTTTTAGTAATTTTAAAGTATCTGGCATTATGGTTCAATCTGAAAACTGAATAAATAACCTTCAATGTAATCTTTCACTTAATTCTGCCATAAACTATAGCTTTATAAATTCAAAAATATAATTATCATTTTGTGTTTCATGTATTTACCAAATGAAAAATATTTGTTTAATAACTGATTTGTAACTGCACCAAAACTTCCAAATCCATCAAATAATGAGTATAAATTTCTGGTATATCTAATCTCTAAGATATTATTAGGATAGGACTTTCAGAAAAAGAATGTGAGTCAGCACTGCAGCCAGTTTTCAAAGCACTGCAAAAGAATACATCTTCTGCTTGTATTAATTAATGAATGATGAAAAGTCTCACACTGAAGGGTTTGGAAATAACAGTTAAAATTGAAGGAAATGTGAGAAGTAAATAATTAGTTTGTATTTAAAAATGAGAATTGTCTCATGTGAGAGAAAGTAGGAAGAAAAGCCATTACAGGTAAGTTTTTCAAAATGAATGGCTACAAACTGATTACATATGATAAAATAAATTAGATATTCGGCAATGAAAATAAAAAAAAGTGAAATGTTTTACAGACAAAGGAAAATAAGTTTTGCCTCTCTACCCAGTATTGAAATTACAGTTTGAAGACTATGTCAAATTCTGTCTACACACTCCAGAAAATGTGAAAATACTTGGAAGAATAGAAAACAGATTTTCAAAGCTAATCAGCCAGGAAAAAAGCTTTAAGACATGAATTATTGTTATTTTATCTTGCACAGAAATATATAGTGCAGGAGAGTAAATCTTTACAACAAAATCAAACAATTGAATGTAGAAATTAAACAAAATTCTATTTTTAACTAAAATTACATTTGTAAACAGTAGGTGGAACTAATCAGTGAAGCAGGATTTGAAAGGAACTGATTTGAGACCCTTGAAATCAGAGCCCTTAAAATAGGACAGTTTTTAAAACAGATGTTTGGTTCCTTTTTTTAAAAGGAAAATTTATACTCTAGGCAAATTAAAGTAGATTTCCCTAGCCACTCGTCAGTGGTTCTGTAAGAAAAAAATCTAAACGGTTACTCCACAGCTTGCTCCAAACAAAAGGGAAAACATCAGATGCACTAAACTGAGCAATGATTCCATTTCTGTACCATTCTATGTTGTGGTGCTCTGCTCTGCAAGATTCAACAGCAACTCATGGAAAGTAATCTGTAAGTTAATAAACTGAAAGTAAATGGAACTTGGAGATTCCTTGAAACCTGGAGAAATATCTCCTTATGTGTGTTGGAAACAAACTAGTTATCCCCAAAGTTATTCCCCAAAATAACCAAAAGACTCATTGTTTTGCCAGCAAAATTAATTTGATTAATTGCATACAGTCTGTGGGACAAGTGCATTGTCAAAACTTGTTTACTCCAGTCTCCTTTCAGTATACTCCACTCTGACCCTGACAAGCAGTCAGGCTACATTAAGAGTGTACACCCAGGTACTCTTGTTTGTTTGTTTTAATTCTCATTTGTACTTCTTTCTCTTTTCTCTTTTCTCTTTTCTCTTTTCTCTTTTCTCTTTTCTTTTCTTTTCTTTTCTTTTCTTTTCTTTTCTTTTCTTTTCTTTTCTTTTCTTTTCTTTTCTTTTCTTTTCTTTTCTTTTCTTTTCTTTTCTTTTCTTTTCT
>VWYI01014278.1:4151-14519 GCA_013399455.1 Anthoscopus minutus | reverse complement strand
AGATTGAACTTTCCATTTTAAAACATTGGCTTTCTGTACATTTTCTACTACAGTTTAACTACTAATATATTCAATCCACATATGTCACACTACTAGGTTTTAAAAAAAATAATATTTTCTGAGTTTAAAAACTTACAAATTTGATTTCAACAGTGTTTTAAAATTTATAACACCTATCCAGTCACGTAGAGAAGTAAATCTTGGCCTCTTAACCACAGTACATTGTAGGAAATTACCTTCAACATTCAAAAACTAATCACAATAGGTAAGAAATACACATTTTCCCACAAAGTAATCAATCAGATCATATCAGATCATTTATGAGCTACTTACTTGTGTAAGTGAGCTGAAATCCTTGGTCAGTATCAGATCCATTGGTATTAAACTCTATCCACATGTGGTTAGAGGTGCTATTAAGAATAACTCCCATCATGCCATTTTTGGTGAAGACTCCAAGAGACCGTGAAGAACTGTCTTTTCCATCATACACCTTGTAGAAATAAGAACATGAAACTGGACATCAAATCTAAATATTTGAAAGGTTTTCATTTCATGGACTGATTACACTTTATTTATTAGAGCTGGCAATCTATTGTACAAGGTAAAGAATCATTTGTTCCCCATAAGATTTATTACCATTACAATTGATCTGGGAGATAATACTTGAAACTGAAAGTTCCACTAATTGTCATTAATTAAAATGCTGCCTATATTTAAAAAGAGATTTTTATTCATCTATAAAACAAAACAAAACAACAAACGGAAACCCCCAGAGCTGAAGATTACAGACATCTTGTTTCAACAGTGTTCTACCTCACTGACTCTTAGGGATACTCTTCCTACCTGAGGACTAACAAGTTAAATAAGAGAATCCCTCAAGATTAATCCAGACCCAAATGAAAAGAGCGTTTCATGAAATTAAAATTAGATATGAGAGATCCTGTGCAAACAGCTGTAAAAAAACCAAACAAATAAACAAAAAAAAAAGACAGGTACAATTTGTCATGACACTCGTCCATCTGTTATTCACATTACAGACATAACCACCACAGACATTCACTAAGTGAAGCATCGTTAGTGAACAAATATAAGTACTGGATCTCCCTTGTCTACACTGAAAAGTTGGTTGAACCATCTTAGGAAAGAACAGGCTTTTCTACTTGTGCTTGTGATGCTAATTAATATGAGCCAAGGATCATTCCCAACAGACAGCTTGTGTACACCCATTGTGTCATGTCATATGCCACTGATTCCAGAGGTACAGAATACATTTAATAAACTAGTCTAGACTATCACTATAGATTCATATTTAGTATATACATTTAAATTATTTAGGAGAACCCATTTGAAATATAATTTGCATGCTGCAATTACAATCCTCAGTCATGAAGAAAAAAGGCAGATGTATTTGGCAAAAGAGATGAAAAACAGAATATTACATTCTGCTTTTCCTCTTAACTCTGACGAATTCACTGCAATTGCAGTATAAAGATTCTGGCATAAGTAACCACTTTAAAGAATTATGAATCTTTAAGTGGCAGTTAAAACAGGGAGACCAGGAAGATGAAGTGAGAATGAGAAAGGATAAGCTCTAAAATAAAGACATAATCTAAGTAATCACTTTTTTCATATGTCTTTCAAAATAGTGAAACTATTTCTAATACTTTACTTGAATTTAAATTTCTATCCAGGTAATTCAAGTTCAAATTTTGTCACAGCTATAGAATGCTTTGCCCTCAAATTACAGACATTAACCTGCATGCATTCTTCTTGAAAGCACTAGTTTTGACCCTTCCTAATGTAGTAATCTAACTGATGCCAGAAATGCTCCTGCAAATCATATGCCATTCCATACACTGTACAGCCTCGATATTCCCACTTGAATACTGAGCTGATATATAGAGTTGCAGATTAGTTTATTCTCAATGCAAGTAAACAATGGCAGAGTAGGAGTCAAGTCACCACAACTTGATTGTCTACACAGTATTTATTTTCAGTACATCCCTGGAACACATTTAATGCAGACTTACTAACACCTTCACACATTAGTGCAGGAGCTGCATGAGGGACTATTCCTGAGACACAGTTCCAGTGAGCCACTTTCTTGTGCAAGATGTGAGAGTTTAACATTAGAGGTGTAGTCAAACTGCAAAAGCTGGTGTTGGGGACAATAGGGGATGATCACAGTGTTGTTTGGAGTTGTGCTTAGGATTAATTTAGACAAAGCATTCAGAAACGCCTCTTTTTCCCTATTTTTGAGGAGCTGAAAATGCTTGTTTTCCTTGCTGGGATTAAAATATGGTGACAAAAGAAGAGGACAATGCTAATGTTATTCATGAGGATAAATACTCCAATAACAGTACTAATGTATCTGCACCTGCTTTGGGAATGTACAACACTCACCTGAAGGAGAAGGAAATGCTGGTTAGTTTCTTAATGTTTCTTGAAGTTTCTCATTCTGACAGTAAAAAGAAATTACTTCCAACTAAACTTACCAAATTTCTTTAACTGCAGAAATTTTATAGAATAAAATAATCCCTAAGGCTTTTGACATGCTTTTAAAATATTCTTTTGGAAGCTGGGTAGGCAAGGCCTGTATAGTTTGCTGACATTGCTAACACCCTGAAATCCTTTCAGTACATCCTCATGGAGTTGGTAGTAATCCTACCTCAAACAGTAACGTTTTATGCTTTGTCTGACACTCCTGGTGGGTTGATCTTGAAATTATTACATAATCCTTACAGGCTTTTATCGGCCTCTTTATCACACACTATTGAGCAGCATTTTTTTCCTTTCTTTACCTACATTTCCCCCAATGATGACCTCACCTCAGCCAGGGTTCAGCTGTGGATCTGCCTGGAACTGGGCGTGTCCAGCTGGAACCGGCCATGTTTAGCTGGAACTGCTGTGTCTGGCTGGAACCAGCTGTGCCCAACTGGAACCGGCTGTGTCTGTCTGGAACCGGCTGTTTCTGTCTGGAACCGGCTGTATCTGGCTGGAACCAGCTGTGCCCAACTGGAACCGGCTGTGTCTGGTTGGAACCAGCTGTGTCTGCCTGGAACCGGCTGTGTCTGCCTGGAACCGGCTGTGTCTGGTTGGAACCAGCTGTGTCTGGCTGGAACCGGCTGTGTCTGGCTGGAACCAGCTGTGCCCGGCTGGGGCAGCCCCAGCCTCCCCTCATGGAGCCCTTGCAGCTTTCGCTGCTGCCAGGGCCTGGGCGCTCACCACCAATGCACCATTATGTACATACAGATTTTTCTTGTAAAACAGAGTAAGATACTGAGCTGGGAAAATGCCCTTTCAGCACAAGGTTTAGAAATATTCTTAAATTTAGTGCATTTCTTGCAAGCTGCCAGCAAGGCACTCTTGCAGCTTCCTTCTGCACAGCACAAGATAGAAGGCTGGGGTTTATAGCACATTTTGCTCATATTTTGGGTGCTGATTGAAAAGAAAGCAAGCTTCAAAGTCCATAGCCCTGCCAAAGTGCTGATTTCAATGGAAATATTTAAAAGGACATCCTGGCATGGGAACAGAGAGGAAATAGAATTTATTTTCATAAATGCAGGTAATAGAGAGACCTTAATTGGTGGATGAGAGCTTAATTGTATAAACTGAAGTTGTGCAGTGCTTACTGACTCAAAACCATAGAAGAGTCCTTGCAGTTCAGACATCACCACAATTTTGCCTTTGCTTCCTTTGGATCCTCTGAAGTATTGTGCTAAAAGATCTATAAAAGAAGAATGTATCTAACAGAGTGCTCAGAACAGATTTGTCTCAGGCAAATATTTCTTGTATCTCTAGGGAATATTGCTAAGTATGCTGGACATTACTCATGAGATGTTCTGAAGGGTAACTGAGTTTCTTGAATGTTTCTTTAGGGCTTTCTAAGGGATATTTTTGTTGCAGATTTTTAAGTACTTTATTAAATTATTTATAAACCAGATATCTGCAAAGCTTCTGGGAGACTTATGTACCACATTCAAGCAACTCAGTGGGCAATTATGTTCTTCTCTGCTGCATCTATTCAGAGCGAAAATACTTTTGGGGATCTGCACTGTCAGACCATGGATAATGAGAGCAAAGGACAATAGAGACCACATATTTTGTCCACCCACTCAGTTCTCCTTGATCTAAAAGCAAAATCAAGGTCTTGAGGTGTTTTATACATTGTAGCACTTATTATCAATGTTTTTGTGGGTAAAGAGAGAGAAAATGCTGGGGTTTTGATTGTAACTTTCTAATCTATAAACTAAACTATAAGTTTTGCTTATGTCATGGTCAAATGCGGACTGCACTTATTCAAAAGAACAGATATAATGAAGATATAAATGTCTATTTTAAAATAATGATTTTTTTCCTCCCCACCTTCATCCTATCTTTAAATGCCTTTTTTTGCAGGAATTGAATTGTCACACTTAATTACATGAGTAAGCTCTTAAGATGATGAAATTGATGAAAATATAGCCACCAATATTTGATCCATTACAATTATATCTTTGAACTCCTCATAAGAAGCACTCAGTGCAAATTTAAAAAATCATGTTTGAAATGTAGACAGCAATTTCTAACATGCTAAATGGGCTGCTGGGAGATACCTAGAAAGGAGGTTGCTAACAGAATTCTGAATACTTTGTGACTTTAAGTATTAATTAACTGAAAATTTGGAGACAAATATGAAAGACTACTTTAATATATGGTCAAAACTTCAGATGACTATCTGGATTTTCAGTATATACAAGAATGCATCAGCTACTATTAGGAAAAGGCAACTTATGCTGTAGAAAAGTACATGCTCAAAATCTATATATATATTTAGGGCGTGTTTAGAAGGTTACCTGCAATAAAAAAGAATGGAAGACATCTTCTATAAATACAGATTTATTGAATATTGCCATGTTAGTTTCCATTTATGAAAAAAAACAAAATTCCCTGTGCTATACTTATAAATATTGTACAAAGAGAAAAAAATACTAGGTATTCAAAATCCAAGTTCAAATTTTAGGTTTTTTAAGATTTAAACCACTTTAAACAGTCTAATACTTCTAGAAATCCATTTGAACTCACAATATCTCCTATAGTTTCTTTGAATCTAGTATAAAGGCAGTAATGCTATCCACCCAGAATTCATTAATTTTGTGCCAGAAAGTGGAATGCAATTAAAGATAATTGGCATTGGAAACAGATTAATTCATTAAATGTGAATATTTAGAAGGTTAAATAATTTTTCTTATTACCTTAACAATATCTCCCTCATGCAGCTGGAAGCTTCTGGCTCTAAGATGGATCCCTTTTCCAGCTTCGGTTTCAATTTTATAGATACATTCATGGTTGTTGTCATAATTAGATGGAAAATTTGGAGACAACAATGTTCCTTCATTTCCAGAGACAGTTGCTCCACATTCAGCTAAAGAAAATAGACACATTAAAACAAAAAAAGTGAATTATCCAATTCAAGGCAATATGAGTTATTAGCAATAATACTTAGACTCTATGTAATTTTTAACAGGCTATCTAGGAAAATTATATTTCTATCAGGTCTCATCTGTAGGAACAATCCTATAAACCCTATCAAAGTTGCTATCTCCTGCATTTCACTGTGTCTGTTTATTATGTGCACTTATGTGCTTTTACCTCAAATATATTCCCTGGTTCTCCAGCTAGACTAACCTATAGTGCAGGTTAGTCTGGATACAATAAAAATTGAATGCTTTATTGAAATATAGTTATTGTGGTAACATTTCAAATAAACATAATATTGATTTATCTCTGTATTCAGCTTTACAAATAAGTATTTATAAAAACAGACAATAAGCTGCCAAACAAACAAACAAAACAACCCAATAACAAACAAACAAACAAACAAACAAAATAAAAAACCAATCTGGTACTAAATCAAGAGCATTCAAACATGTTTTGCTCTCTCTGGAATAAAACTAAAAAATGCCAAAATAAAACATTTATTGATATCAGTCAGTTCCAAGAAGACAAATCCTTTCCTTTCTGGGTAAAGAGTAGGTGAGTCTTTTTCATAGCCATCTGTAGTAAGTACCTAATGACTCTTTCCTAAGGCTTATCTTGTTGTAGCTCCCCAGTAAAGAAAATAATAAATAGTAGAGAAGTGGCATGTTCGAGACCATGAACTCAGTTTGAATTCTGAATAAAGACTAATAAAATTATTGCAAATATAATATTGCAAATATATATTGCAACATAAATTCCATCACATAGATGAAAACATCCAAACAGACAGCAAATAATATTGATGTACTGTTCAAACAGGTATTAAAACCACTTGAAAATTACCTAAAATACCTTATAAAATCCCACAGTAACATTAACATACAAACCTTCAGCTTCTTTTTAGGTGCATGAGATTGATATTGATATTGATATCTCATTTTTCAGTCTAGGGATAAAATATACTGTGGTTGTTTTGACCTAAACATCATTAGGCCACATTCAGATTTTTGGAAAAACATAACAGAGAAAATTATAATAAATTAATGTATAATCGCAAAACAACAGATACACCCTGTCAGAGAAGTAGAGAAGTGATAGGTTTTAAAAAAAATCTGTATTTTTTCTAAAAATTTTTAATAGATTTTTAGGGTTCTTAGGATATTAAACCATTTCCTTGAAGAAGTGGGGGGGGTGGTGGTGGGTGGGGAATATATTTTTAGGTAAAACTTAATACAGTTTAAAAAGCATATGTGTAAAGGATAATTTAAAAATACATTGTATAGATAGACCAGCAAATGTATCAGAAAATAATGATTTAAATATATTCAACAAGAAATATATTATTTATATTTGCAAATCAGAAGTCTAAATATTTTTATTTACATTTCTGAGGTCTTCACAGATATCAAATTTATGTGTCTCTTGCTTTTGAAAAGTATAAAACAAGTGTGTTTTTTGCTTCCTCCTTACAATAAATCTGAAGAAAGGGAGGAAGAAGAATAAGGAGAGGGAAGGAGGGGTGGATGGAGGGAAGGGGGAATGAAGGAATTAAGGATGAAAAGGGGAAGAAAGGAAGGGGGAATGAGACAGTTATAATCTTACATGGAGCCTTATTTCTACTCTGCATTTGGGATCTCCTTAGGCAAAATAAAAAAGGAAATAATAAATAAACTGGCTTAGGATCTTTATCTGGCATGTTCAGTTAGAGTTAATTCAATTATTTGAAGTAAAGCTTTATATTCTTCCCCTCCTTAGCTTCACTTTTGAGCAGTTTTTAACAGGCAGATGGGTGTTGGGGAATAGAAACCCCTGCCACATGTTTAAAGTCACCTTACATTGCCTAAATGTTTCAAAGAGCTGTAGTACACGGAGAAACTAGATTTTTATTTCAATACTTCTCTGGTAAAGCATGTCAAGGGGATGATACTTATTGCACATGGCTACATATACATGTCTCTCTGTACCTATAGGTGTGTACACCAATAGGTAGATAGGCACCATATGCATGCATATGTAGCTATTTTAGTCTTGGGTTTTAAGAAGAAGGTAGAACTGATTAAGTTTATAAAATTAATTCAAAGCAATTCTAACATTAATGCCATATTGATGTAAAACATTTACAACACCAGTGCTCCATACAAGCCTTCTGCAAACAATTGTTTGCCTATGTAAAGATGCATGCAAAAAAAAAAGGTCCCTTAGGCCGCATCAGTATCATCTTCTCTATTTCCTTTAAAAAACTAGAAATACACAAGTACAATGTTGAAGAGAAAAAGGTATGGAAGCAAAGGAGTTTTTTTCTTACTTAACATTCATGCAATATTGTACATTTTGTTTCAGTGAGTGAATTTTTAACCACTAAGATATATCCAGTAATAGAGAAAGTGTACAATGAGCTTTCCAGAATCTAGAACTGGACACATTTCTTGCTCCAATAAGTCTATGTTCCAAGGTTTAAAGCCATGGTAATTTTGAATCTGTGATTAAAAGTACTGACATATAAGATCAAAGTATACTATCTGCAAGAAGCAGATGTATTCTACTATGAGCAATTATTTACTAAACTTAAATTACATAGCAAAGTTCTCTGAACTCAATTTGGCACTCATATAACTCCAACCTATGTTATAAAACCATATTCTGTTTTAAGTGCATGCTACCCCTTTTCAAATCCCTTCCAAATATCTGACAGTTATGCAGTTTCATCAGGCCTCATCATTCCCTTTGTTTTCATGACAAAGACCTGCTTATGTCATCTGGCCAGTCAAGTTTCCTACATTGTCTTGTGTCAGTTAGCAAATCACTAACACAGACCCCAGAAAGAGGCTTCCAAAGGAAATTGAGCCCTTCTTTGCAACTTCCCTTCCTCATTTTATACAAAACTTGTCACACCTCAGGTTAAAGTTTTTTAGCTACATTTTGCTAATCTTAGGATATCAGGTCAAGCCCACGTTTAATTAGCTCCCACAATGTCTTGGCCTGGAAATTTAGGTGACTTATTTTCAAAGAAATGTTGTCCTCATCCATGGAAAAATTCTTTTTTTCTCCAGACTGTTGGAGCTTCTAAGTGCGCTAATGACTGAAATCTCTGCCATTTGTGACCAATGCCCGATATACAGTGGACCTTATGCCCTAAGGACTTCAACTGAGTATTTTCTAACTGTTCCTGCACACTGCAGTCCAGAACTGCATGACCACACTTCCCATAATTATGAACTAGAAACTCCAAAGGATAGCCATAAAATGCAATACTGAGTCTGGCCTCGGCAGCAGGAAAAGCTTAAGCAGTCAAAGGTATGTCCCCCCTTCAAGGCCCTAATATTTTACCGAGAGGTAAAAGTCATGTTTTTTCTTTAAAAATATTTACAGTAGCTGATACTGCTGCTACTTTTTTATATCATAATTAACACATGCAGCCAGGATGTGTGACACCTATTCAATTTACTTTGCCTCTGGGGAACTGAATATGCATCTCCTATGACTTCTGCCTCACACAGCGAGATTCAAAAATCAGTGAACAAAGTTAACAAATGTTGACTAATCTCTTTAGCACAGTGGGTAGGGCATTAAATAAGGGAGAAGGAATACTTCTTTGAAGAAACTCATACATTAAACAGTTAGGAAATAAAATTCTGAAGTAATTCAGGAATCAACATTCACTGTTACCCTGTGAACACCGAACTACTAGACTGGAAAAATATATTCATGTTCGCTTCCATTTCTTCACCTCCAATTAATCTTTAATTCCTTATGCAAAATGAAACAAGAGCCTTTAGCTACAATGACACGATGATTCTGCTCGCAAACATCAGATACACTTTAAAATTATTTTACAGAAGCAGAGGAAATGAAGCCACATCTTATATTCTTGATGAGAGATCAAGCCATGCCAGTTTTGTGTAAAGAAGGGATATGCTTGTATACCTATTGTAACTGAAAAGTAAAGCTCTGCCAGTCTTGAAAAATGTCATGCAACATTACCTAACACAGGTGTTCTATAAGTAACTACTGATTTTAATATCTCAAGCAGAAAAATACTATCATATTATCTTGAAAGAACTTTTTAATTCTTGACTGCAGAGTCCACTTCCTTACTTCAATGCCTTCCAGATACCTGCTCAGTTCCAGAAACCTCCTTTCTTCTTGGCAACTTGAACTGCCTCCCCAGCCCAGAAAGATGAAAAATATTTCTCACTTCTCCACATGAGAAAAAACATCTTGTATGTGATTGTAATTTCATTTGTTAACTACAATTCACTGAATATTACCCACATGCACCCTTTCTTTGATAAAAATCAGGTTTATCTGTATTATTATACACAAGTCTTAAATTATGCAGACATTGACAGGTATGGGATTTGCCAGAAGAAATAATCTTTACTGATCTTAAAGTAATTATGGTTGATATTCGGTTTTCATACTTTGATCCACAACCTTGTGTTGGATATATCAGGGTGAATTTAGATGAACAGGTAAACTGTAACATCCTCATTGAACATGCTCTATTTAAATAGTATTTTCAGGACTAGCTCCTCAAGCTGTAGCCTTTAAAAAAAACAAATCTATTTCACAATGCTCTCTGTGTGGTTATATGATATGCTTGGATTAGTATAATGTAGGTGCAACTTAAGAACTTTAAAATCTGCATATGATGTAATACCTAAAATACACTATAAAAAGATGTAGCATTGAAATATATATTATGATGTAACAGAGATCACTTCTCTATGTTGCACATCTCCTTTTGTTTCTGTATCAACCTACTTCACTTTTCAAGATACAAAATACATTGATTCAAAGTTCTAGATTTTTTACTATCAGTATGATCAGCGACACCTAAATCCACTCTGTAGATTAAAATATTTTATGTCTGAGGAGGGGGCGGAGAGAGAGAGAGAGAGAGATGAG
>VWYI01014268.1:0-13296 GCA_013399455.1 Anthoscopus minutus | reverse complement strand
AAAACTCCTCGCTCTATGAGAACTGAGGAGAGATTATCGTAGAAGTGGTAACTGATTTAAAACCCCCAGGTTTTGTTTTATGTTGTCAGGTGGGAAAGAAAGAAAGTGGGCAGGGGAGGGTAGTGTTCTGGAAGTTTCATTCTGATTTTCCTTTTTTTCTACTCTTCTAGTTTTGTTAATAAAACTTTCTTTATAGTCTTGAAGTTTGAGCCTGTTTTCCTTTCTCCTAAAATCATATCTCACAACAAAAAAATGAGTAAGTGCACCGGTGAATTTAGCTAGTTCTAAACCAACAACATTATTTGGTGCCTTGGCCGGGAAATTCAAATTGGCAATTTTAAAACCAGTACACATGCACATGAGATTTCACAAAATGATCTGCACAGATATTTTCTTTCAGTTGTTTATTTTTGATTGTATGTATCTTAGGAAAGGCCAGGCATGAAATTGGAATTGTAAAATAAGTCAGAATTTATTGATACAACTCTGCTCTGGGAGCTCAATAGGTGTGCAGCAAAGCAAGAAGGGTAAAGGGGCTGAATTATTCATTGAACCTTTAAGCATCAACAAATAACACAGTGAAGAATGCCTGTTATGCAAGAGTAGGTGTGAAGTGTACACATAAAAGAAAATGGATGTTACAAAACCTGCCCTTTCAGAATTCAACCCTTGAATTTTTTTCTTATTAGTAATTTGGAGGAGAAATAAGACTATCAAGTTATTTACAGGAAGTACATAGCATGATTTCTTTTTTTTAAATTAGAAAAACATCTCAAATACTGTATCTACTGTATTAGCTTCAAGGGAAAAGAAAAACTGATGAAAACTGATAGAAGGAAAAGCTTTTCTAATCAAGCAATTACAGTGCTGGCATAAACCAGCTGTTACTAGCCTAAACTTAGTATAAGAAATGAAAATGTGCGAACAACACCTAACAAATTACATCTATAACAACATATAACAGATACTATAACATAAGCTAACTGTTCCTTTTGGATTCCAGCTTCCATATCTAACTTCACTTCTCTGA
Organism: Anthoscopus minutus; assembly: GCA_013399455.1. Classification (NCBI taxonomy): domain Eukaryota; kingdom Metazoa; phylum Chordata; class Aves; order Passeriformes; family Paridae; genus Anthoscopus; species Anthoscopus minutus. The sequence goes on along the minus strand of VWYI01014268.1, from coordinate 12,266 downwards.
TAACATCCCCAAACAAGTCATTTCAGTCAAAAATTATCTTTAAGATAAAAATTAATTGTTTTCTTATTTTTCAGCTATTTAAATTTTAAAAGAATATTTTTTTCTCTATGCTCACATTTGTAGCCAGATCCGTTTTATGGGGAGAGCCATTCAATTAATTGATAAAGCTGAAACACTGTTGATAAAATCAGGTGGCTGCAAAACTTTTCAACAATGTAAATGGAAAGCTGATATTACACAAAAAGATGCAATATTGTTCTCAGATTGAATTAACTTTTGACCAAAATATTGGTTTTGACCAATACTGCAGTTTTACCATATGGTATTTTTGATAGATCAAGTAATATCAAGATTCCTCATCCTCAAATAGCTTTCAGAGCTCTTTGATTTTTTTTTTAAATTTCATATGCTGCAGGCCTAATCTTAACAGATCACTGCTGTATCTTCTAAAGGACCATTTGCAGTATCATTTGGGAGAAAAAGAAAATAATTTTGTAACATCTACTCTATTATCTTTTTGTACCTAAGTGGGTTAAAACCTCATCCTTTTTCTTTTGTCATTTGCTTAATCATAAAGAGTTTCCAAGTCTCCTACCTGCTGCTTATGAAACAGAGAACACAGAAGGAAATAGGTAAAATTGTGGCAGCCCAGCATCCTACCTCTGACTGCAGCCAAGAACTAATGCCCAGGGCAGGATTAAAGACTGGGTAATCACACATTCAAAGTTCTCAAATTTGCTTCAGAAGGGAGCACACAGATTTCTACCTTGGCTTTCCTTTGTGATTCCTCAAGAATGTCATATATGACTGAGTTAGGAACTGCTGCTCTTAACAAAAGCAAGACAGCAAGGCATGGGAATTTTCTTCCCTGTGGACCACATCAAAATACTACAAAGATGCTCGAGTACACTAGCCCTGCGTGCTGCTGCTGTAAAAAACCAATGCACCTGCAGCAGAAACAAAAGCATGTCCCAGGCCCAGTGAATGCAGCTCAGTGTTGGGAGTACAGAACTGGCACAGCTGTCCAGACACACACTGCTATTCACTGCTCCTGCTGTGGCTTTACTAATCTTTCCACAGAGGGTAGGCAACACGTGTTAGCAATCTCTCATAGCTGCAGCACTCACAGCAGAATGGATAATGGTGACATTTAACATGGCAGTAAGACTACTGCATCACTTCACAGAAAACATTTCCAAAACCATCACCTGTATTCCAGCATGATACAGTTTCCCTCATGTGATAAAAATAACTTCCTTAGTGAGTTATCATTTGTAAATGTCCACGTGTACTTTACCTATGCCAGGCCCATGTACCGTAATAAAGTACAAGAGTTTAGAGTTAGAAGTTCTCAAAGAATAAAACTTGATTGTGATGAATTCTCCTCTTACTTCATAATAATATAATCTTTATGTAAAAGAAATTATCTCTCTTGTCTTGAAGTCCTCACAAAACAAATAGTCTTTCCAGAAACTGGAATAATTAAATTGCATTTCCACTTTTAATTATCTGTAGTAACTATTTATTATTTTGCTGCACTAGAAAGAACGAGAGCTATGTATGAAATGAAATAACAATAAAACAAAGCTTTTCATTTAATCCTATGTTACGCCTTTGGCACAAGTTTTGTGAACTCCTTGATACCACTGTGAAAGATTCTGTAAATGTGAGCAGTACACATACATCTTGAGCAAGAGCAGGGTCCTGTTATTGTAGGACTTGTGTAAGTCATGGCAAGGACCATTATTATCTGAAAAACTTCCACTTTGGTAGCCAAGATGATAGAGGTAAAAAAGTGTAAAGCAAAGTCATAGAGCAAATCGGGGCAAAATATTCACAGCTGATTTACCATTGCACCCTTTGGAATGGTGGATGTACTGCCCTCCTGCTTCTAGTCCTCACTAGTAAGCCCAGAGCTGCTCTTATAGAAGGACCAGCTCTCCCTACATATTTGCCTGCTGCTCAAGAAGATGGTTCAGGATTTTATTGTCTTAAGAATGTTGATTATAACAACTAAGTGAACTGGAACAGAAACTCCCAGGGACCAACTCTGATTTTGCAGAAGGGTGTGAATGACCTACTACCATGGCACACAGCTCGTGGTCACCACCTGGACCCTGCTTTTGCCTCAGGAACACTTCCAGAATAAACTGAGCTGGAGCTAAACTGTAGGAAAAGGTCAAAGGTCAAAATCTGTCAGGCATAGCTCTGCTCTGCTAGGAAGAAATGGATCCACAACCTGCATGAGGTTTGCTGTTCTTTTATCCTTTCATCTTTTGAGTCAGCAATTAAACCCCACAAGGAGAATGCAGCTTCATTACTCTTTGCTCTCTAGCACGGGGATTTTACACTTCTACCTAGTCCTGTCTCCAGACTGACAGCCTGTACAATATTTATTAACTTGTGGCTAGCAAGTGCATGTTCCCTTTTACATCCTTTATCCCGTGCTATTGTTATTCTATATTTCTCTGTATGTAACTGGAAATCCATCTATCCAACTTGAAGCCAAGCTTGTCTAAATCACTCCCTACTCCATTGCTTTTTTCAGCAGCTCCAGCCCAGCAGAGGATTTCATCATGTTTCAAGTTCTTTCTTTTAAATCTTTAATCACATACCAAACAAAATCCTACTTAATAGATTGCTGTCAGGAACACAATCATTTTACCCCCTTGCATCAAACTGCATCCACTCACATACTTTCTGGCTGCAACTCTCTGACATGACCCTCAGTCCTCTGCCATGCTTTCTAACTTTGAACTGTAGTTAAATTTAATCTTGAATCCCAACCAATTATTCAATTAACTTTCCCCACTGTCAACCCAAAGAGAAGAGAAATGTTTTAACATCTCTCCACAAAGTTTGCTGTATGAAATCCATCAAAACTTCAGGGGGGAAAAAAAAATAAAAAAGGAAAAATTGCATGTGGCAAACCATCCACTGCCAGAGATGTCTATCAAAGGGATCACTCTCTAAGCTCCAGATGGCAGGTTTCCTACAGGAAGCAGCTGGTCCTTTGGCAGCACGTCCTCAAGAAGTGCCAATGGCTAAGTCTGTCTCTGGTAATTCAAGGCCACCACAGGAATTTTATGCTGAAATTATTTCTGCTGTACAAGCCAAGCTTTTGCTCTTCAGCAGACCAGAGCCAGTCGCCAGACCCACTGCTCTGTCACATACCCCATCCTTCTCTTCTCTGAGGAGCACATGGAGGTACTGAGTGCTTTGAACCAACTTCAACATAACCACAAAAGTTGGTGAACTTGATTTATTAGACAAGCCACTGTCTGCAATTTCTTCATGCAGTGATGTGCTACTGCCTATGTAAAACAGCAACCAAACCTACAGAAATAAGGAGTGTGAGGAAATGAACACTAGGTCATCTCTCACATGCAGGGAACACCCTGATTTTATACTTGATGGTTTTATTCAGCCCTTTAGCAAAATAATTCTTATTATTTAGGTTGAATATTACTTCTTTTATTACAATTTCTAAACTTAATATATTCCACAGATAAAAAACTAGCCACAAAAAGATTCTGTTTTCAAATTTCTCTTATTTCTGATCAGCATTTCTGGTGTATTTTCCTACTTTCTTGCACTGTACCAGTCCTCTAGAATGTCCTTGGAAATAGCAGATAGATAGCTTGCTTTCCATCGCACTTTCAAAGCCATAAAATGTGTAGCTCCTCTTGCTTTTTTCTAATAGAACTCCCCCCAGCACTTTAAGGATATAAGATGACCACCTAACTTCTGCAAACAGCAGCCCAACCCTGTGGGTGTCCAGCAGACTTGCTCTGCCCTAGTGTGCAATGCACTCACAATTCACAGCGCTGATCTTCCTAAACCAGCTTCACTAGTGCACAATTCCCTAAAAATTAGAACACCTTCTATCTTACCTGAGCACAGTAACAGCTTAGGACCCAGACAATGACACACAATGTCAAGATTTCCAGTCAAGTTGCAAAGCCCTGCTCTCTCCACACATCAGTGGCACCAGCTGTAGCCCAATTAAACTCAACAGTGCACAGGTGTTCCCAGAAATGAGTAACAAAAGCAAACTCTCCTTCAGGGTTCTGAAATAAAAATCAGAGTTCTTTAGCTTCTTTAGGTGTCCATACACCAAATGGTTTGGAAATCAGAGAAAGAAAATGACAGAGGAGTAACAATATCAGGAATTACAATTTACTGTTATTCAGGATATATTTAGACTAGAAAATACATATGTTCATAGTTTACCTATACAAACTGAGACTCATGAAACATTTTAGGCCCAATTTTGTTTTAGCTCTGTGTTAAAGAAGTTAATCTAACCTGGGAAAATAGGATATATCATCCAGAGGACAAAATGAAGTATTTCTAAATAATATTCTAGAATTTATTTTATTAACATTTAAAAGCTACCTGCAGGAAAGGCATTTTGGTGTAAAGGTAACTCAGCTACATATCTACAATTCTGGGCAACATTTCAGTGTGTCTGTGAACAGAACGGAATCAATTCACATAAAATAGGAAACAGAAAATGTGATCTCATTTTAACAATGCAAAAAAGTTTCTAACTGCAATATTCCAAAGGGCTAATTGAAAGACAGAATAAAGGAAAACAATTCTATGAAAATGTATTAATGGGAAAAAAAAAAGCAACTACATTAAATTCATGTTGGAAAAACCCTTTTAAGAAATAAACTTTATTTTCATGGTAAGAAATTAATCAAACTGAAGATTTGGAGAGTTTCATTCACCAGTAAAACATTATTACATTACACCAATAAACTTGCTCCAACAAAATGAGCAAATGTATATTTATTAATTAAACTACTGAAGAGCCAAGATACTAAAACAGAGTTGTCAGTGTATAGGATTCATAGATTCATATTATCTTAATAAAAATAAGAGCACTTATACAAAGTAATTGATCTTATTTTCTTAATAGAAGTTATAAAAGAAGCTGTACAGCTGTGGGGCTGTACAGAGAGCACAAACAACAAACAATTTACTAATACTATGAACCTTTTTAATTTAAGGCAATATTTACCTCTATTGATAAAGTCAGCCAGTATCATAGAATATAACTAACAGATGGTCAGTTGTATTATAAATTTTTCTAATATACTAACTGGCAACACAGTAGATTTTCAGTTCATTAAAAGATCTTAATTAGTAATACTGTTAGTACTCATGGAACAGAATTGTTTTGGTAATTTTATAAAGTAACAATGGTTCTACAAAATGAATAGGTCAATAAACAAGAAGTGGGTGTTCAGAAACTCATGAGAGTTGAAATCATAAAGGAAAATAATGCAGCTTCATTTGGTAGACCATGAAACAACATTAACTCCTAAAAATAGTACTTTCAACGGCAGCATGATAATGTGGAATACTTTTGGTCCTGCTTCAGGTAGATATAATGAACTTATTAAAATACAACATTTTTTATAGTTTTGCTTACCTGACATGTCACCAGTTAAAAAAGATAAAGAGTGCACAAACACATTGGTCTTTACTAATGAACACAGAAGTAGGAAAAGGGAGATAGCCCAGAAAGAGATTTTGCAAGTGCTCAGAAGTAGTTCAGAAAAGTAGTGATTCTGGCTAACAGATCTCATGTATTCAGCCAAACTCTGTGATGTTTTAAGTTGGAATTTAAGAATGAAATAAGGCAGGAGAAACAATATATTGTGAACTAAAGATGGCAAATGAATGACTGAGTCTCTGGAACCAGAAACCAGAATTTCATACTTTTTATGTCAATGTGTGTGACTGTTTACTGACTCATGCTTACTGCATGAAAGCAAAACACTTGCAAAGGGACAAAACCAGACAAAGTTCCACATACCTCCTGAAAAATCTAGTCACATAAATTCCTTTTTTTTTACTCTGGACAAAAGGCTCACAGATAGGTTTGGATCTCTCTTGCTGAGCTCAGATCACATCCCTCCTTTGTAAACAGTTGATGCAAATTGCAAGACTTAGAAAGTTTTTCAAAGCAATAGTAATGTATTTATTTTTTTCAAACTGCATTCAAAACCAATTATGCCTCCCTCTCATTCTTAAGAGGATTGTAGATGATGCTTGATGATAACAGCACTTGTGAATTTTTTCTTTTTGCTTGTGGTTGCATGGAGATAGAAACCCGAGTGCAAAAATCTGCAAAATTTGTCAGCTGGTTTCATGAGACTGAGTCTACTGTATCAGTTATACACCATGAAGGTCAGTGAGGAAATTGGCCTTTCAAAAAGCTTTTCACACACTTGGCCTAGCTCCCTGCCAAGTGCCAAATGGGAATCTTATAAACTTTGAAAAACCAGTGCTGTAGTCTCAAAACTTCTGCCTAGGTCAAGTATGAAAAAGAGACTTTTCCTTTTTTGAGAGTAAAATATCTGCTTTGCCAGGACCACTGTGCTTTAACAAAGGCTCAACTAGTCAAAGGCATCGTAAGAAGGTGAAAGCCAAGAGAAGGTGACATGATGTCACTATTGTCATTAGCAGTAACAGTTTCCTTGTTCATGGCCTGGAAACACTGCTACACTACTAATGGGACACAGTGGTTTACGTGTGCTTTCAGAAGCCACTTAAGAGTTAACGGGGTGGAACAGCTCTCTTCTAAAAACCTTGCTTAATATTGGGGAACAACTGGATGAAAACAATCAAGAAAGGAATTAATTTTTTCATTTGAATTCATTACTTATGACTTTTGTTCTGGGTAGCCTGTAAACTCAACTAGTGTGCTCTCGACAGCGCATGTAGCTGACATTTCTTGAGAAGAAAATAGACTTTGTTTTTCCTCTTTGCTAGGCTGCAGTCAAGCATAGACTTGGTAGATATCAGATTACAAAGGCTGGATGCTGATGTGCCCTTTGGCATTTTCATTAAAAATATTTTTCAATAACACTAGGAAAAATTCTGGAGAGATTACATTAGGGTGAGAAAGTATTTTCCAAGCCAGCTTTAGGCAAATAACATTAAGGAAAAGCTACAGGTACTCTTAAGTATGTCACACTTGTTGTCAGGTAAATATTATACTTGTGATGCACAATTTAGTTAATAGATAGATTAGAAGTGGCTGCAACTGTCATATAAACACAAATTCATTTGTGATCACTGGGTTGGGGTTTTATGTCACAATCCCGGAGCAAAGGGTTGAGGGGAGATAAAAAAAATATGGCTCTAAACAGTTTAGCCATGACCCTCCGAGGAATGAGATTCCAGTGATTACATCACTCTTACTAAGCTACAAAAATTTATCAATAAGAAAATAAACAGAAGCAGTTCCACCATTAAATGTAAATCTCAGGGAACAAGGGAGCCTTAACAGACACTTAATTCCCTCTAGAGGAAGCATGACAATTTGGTCCTTAATTTCATGAACAACCCACTATTTTATCCTTGTTTAATTCCACCGGTCTGGAGGGCTTTTCTATAATGCTTGAAGATGAAACAGAAATAAAATAAAAATATAAAAATTCTTTTGATTGCAAGTACAACCAAGGGAGAACCTAATTTCAAAAAGCCTTAAAAGGCATTAAAATGTTATCTTTTTTCCCTCCCCTCATTATACAACAGTAGATTATCCTCTGAATTACAAGTCACGTTTTACATATAGTCTTAAATTACGTAGCTAAAATATAGATATAGCTAGACCTGGTTAATTCAATCTAGTTTTCTTCTCATTAAGATTTAACAGAGGCTGAAGCATTTATGGTATAATGCCATGCAGGCTTAGGGACAAAGGGAATACAGCAAGTGTGAATTAGGTGGGAATTCAACAGCAATTGAATTACATTAGAAATAAAGAGAGTATTTGATATGGAGAAAGCAATATTGTTTTGGGCTAATGGTAAGGGGCAAAGACAAGGCCTCCTCAGAGGTTCCATGTGAGGAAGACTTTGGTGGCTCAGTCTCATCTGCCACCATCTCTGCCCAGCGGGTGCCACTGGTGTGCATCAAACACCTCCCTGAATGTCACACAAGCCTTGCTACCTCTCTCAGCTGACCCCGTTTCAACTCCAGCCCTCCCTCACTGCTGCATGGTGGGCCCTGCACTGCACAAACAGATAAGGTGGTAAATCTAAATGCACTTTTAAATCAATTGGTAAACAAAGGAGTAGTTCAAGTGAATGCATTAAAAAACACTTTACAAAGTCATCACTTTGCAGAATGGCAGTACACGCACTGTAGCTTTAGATCAATATAAGATACAACTTCATTTAATCCAGAAGAAACACCAGCATGTAGTAATTGTGACAACAATAACAAATGTATGCCTGAGAAGTGTTGGGAAGATGTGACAAAGATGTTCCAGGCGATTGTAAGTCGCCTGTTCAATCACAGACTGCAGACCAGTCAACAGCAGTAAAATATCTTGAAAGCAAGAACTTTAATAAGGCAAAAATAAGCAAAAACTTCCATGAGCTCAGACATAGCCAGAGTATCAGTCCCAAGATACTCAGCTGAAACATGATTGCTGTTATGGCTGGTATTTCCTACCAGAAAACTGCCTAACCTGAAGACTAAGTGGCACAATAAAACTTACAAACTTAGGCAAAAAAATACCAAGATTTTCATTCTTATTGAATCCATGTACACAATGATGAATAAAGTTGTTCATGAGAAAATTTGTTACAAAATACAGAAACTGGAAAATCCAAATAATTGCAGATTAAAAAAGGCACACTCCAAAGACGTTCCTACAACATTACATCTCTCAACAACAATAACAAAAATCTATAAATATAAAGATATAAAGCAGATAAGACAACTTGCTGGTCTACATTGTGTCATGCATTACTCCCTCAAAGTAGTTGCAAAAACATGGGAATATCAAGAAGGAGAAAAGAAACACTCTTACTAATGAACGGTAAAATTATTATTTAATTCCAGTGGGAAATAGCAAATACTATCTTTACCAGTACACAACTGAAATCTACAAAAATGTTGATTCACAATTGACTTATTGTTATTATTAACTTATTGTTAACACTTTTCTTAGTGTTTCTGAGTCTGAAAAAGACACCTTCAGGGTTCCAGCAACAGGAATAAATGTGTAGTAAATCAACACACAATGTTTTGAAGTTAGAAAATCTGTAATCACATCCAAATTTGCCTGTTATGGCCACTGACACAGATAGTACAGAACATATTTATAATATATAAAGCATATTTAAAATTTAGGAGTTTCAGGAACTTATTTAAGTGAAATGACACAGCTCCAGGAAAACAGAGGCTTTCAGCAGAAAAGAAGTCCACTCTCTGTATGCAGTGACAAAACCAGAATTTCCCTGATTGAACATTTATCCCTCAACTATCCCATTGCCTTTCTGCCAGCAGAAAAGATGAACGCACCTGTAACATCAGGCTATACCATCCATCTCACCAATAATTAAAGAGCAGATACATTATTTCTTTCCTTTTACTGTACATCATAACTAGAGTTCTTAAAAGTGTAAAAATCAAAGAATATAATTCATACTGGGGATACTAATTCATATTGCATTTGAAGTCAATTCCAGGCCTTACAGCAGAACTAAAACACAACTCACCAAGCTGTTTCACAAAAGGAGCTTGGTATCTCCCGCATTTTTAAGTGTGACAGCTCTGCACAGCTCTACAGAGGTTAAGCAAACTAGAGACTAAAATTCTGCAAACCCTTCTTGAGCAAAAAACTACGGTGCAGCTACAGCTTAACTGTGATGAGGTAAGGAAAATTTTTTGGTGACATGGGACTTTTCACTTGCGCTTTTGCTTCTGACAAACGTGCAGTGTATAAATAGTAAATAAATCACAATCTCTATTATTTATCATGCAGCAACCTGGAACTTCCTTCTGACGTCTACAGAAAAGTAACTAAAATATTCACAAGTGTCCTAGTTTTCAATATTCATTACAACTGTAGTGCATAACTACAACTGCAGCCAAGCTCTGCTGGTTTCACATCTAAATCTTAGCTGGTTTCCTCAGAGAGGAGCGAGACAGGATTAGAACCAAGGTGTTCTCCACAAAGGCACCATGGCCCAGTTGTTTTCCAGTTCTTCTGGTAAGCTCCTCCACCAGGTAGTGTGACACTGTTATTGGGCTAAGCAAATCCAGGAAGCACTATCTTTTTTTTCCTACTTCTGCATGGAGCAGAAAACCAACTAACCTTCCCAACTTGTGTGTTAGAGATGAGAGAATTCTGCTAAACAGGAAAGAGACTCTGATACTGAAATATAAAGTAAATACAGAAGCTTGAGTACAATAAAGTTAAGGATATAAATGTGCCTACCAGGACAATGTTGAATGGTCCAGTAAATGGCTACAAGATACACTAGTGAAATTAGTATGAAAAAATTATGCTATCACTGTCAAAATAGATTGCTACTTAGATGTAATTAAGTGAAAAAATCAGAGAACATATTCTTCAGATCTATGGGAAAGACTCATTAAAAAAAGTGAACAACTTGTCAAATTTAATGACAAAATACATTAAAATACTGAAAATACAACATTAGTTGGTTTTAAGAAAAGAAACTATCACTGGGTTAATACTGAGAACTGCATGTTCCTTTGAGTCATGGCTCAGACTAGTACTTCTTAGGTGGGAGGACAGATCCTACATCCAGTTATTATTATTGTTATTATTACATTACCACTGTTATTATTATTAAATCAAACCTTGCTTTTACAGATTATCCAGTGGTAGCAAAAGAGGCAACACCTCATATCTGAATAAAAGAAATGTCTTTATGCTGGCTTTATGGCATTAAGGCCAAGCTTGTCTTGAACTCACGTAAGTCCTTCCAGACCAAACTAACCTGTCAGGATTATTTGAGCCAAAGAGTGAATTTATACTGGACTGGCACTTAATTTGACATGACTGTGACACTTCTGATTTGTATACTAAGAGGTCTGCACACACTGTTACAGCTCTTCTGTCGAGAAGTCCACAGTTTGGGTTCTGCTTGGGCAGGAACATTTAGGTCTAGACATCATTCACTTTACAAATGGAATTTTTTCTTCACTGGTTACTGCTACCCCCAAAACAACCAATTTGCTAAACTGTCTTCCATAGACATGGAACTGCAAATGAGGAATGATTCATCATTCACTTCCCCCCAAAGGACTCAGTGAGATGAGACATGTAGAGGCACTAATAGACTGTGAAAGAAGTGTGGGCTGAACTAATTGAGTAGTATTGATCCACCAGTGCCAGCGAGATTATCATGAGCGCCTACAGGTCCTCACAATATGGAAGCTTTGAGAACAAGTGAGTGAATTGGGAAAAAATTCATCCCTCCCAACTAACTCTCAGCTGTGCACTTAGCAACCCTGTTACAGTAGTACTTACACACACTGCATAGCCTGATTTATCTTCGGAGCTTCACAAATATTAGCTAATTAATCTTTCACCATTGTAGTTTCACTTCACAGAACATCTTAATTTTTCTTTATAATTGAAGCTAAAGATTTAAACTGGCACAGAACTGTTCGCTGTTTCTAAGGAAAACGCTCAATGACCTCATCCTACTTAATCTGTCACTGCTAAAAACTTTGAAAAAATGGATAGAGAAAATATGCATTTTAATAGAATGCACTACAGTAATTTCTTTCATTACTATTTTAAATGAAATGCGTATTGACAGTCATAGTAGTCAGTAATCCTGTTTTACTGGAAGTTTAATGAGGGGTTTGTAGTTGAAGTTGGTACTTTTGCATTGCAGCCAGCTGAAGTGCTAAAATGTCAAGCGCTGACTGATTACTGTTTAATTACAGACTCATAAACAACTTTATGTGGCTACAGAATTATTCCCCTCGGTCTTCACAGTGCTACCATCTGGACTAATTTTGAATAGGTGCTTAACTTGTGCTCTATATTTGACATGAAGTTTTCTTGGACATTTTGCATTAGCACTTTTTAAAATCTGGATGAAACTTCCCAAGGTATCTTTGCAACAAAAAGCTTTGTCTCTTGCTTCTGGAAAGAATTTATTAATTTGTTTTTACTCCTAGACCTTACTTGCTATTGAAGCTGAAAATTGCATCAATAGATATGGCAGTTTTGTGAACACATAAATGTTCGCTCAAGACAAGCAAAAACCAATTCACTACAACTCAGTAGTGAAGGGACAGAAAATTTAGTGTGCGCACTCAGTGTGTCACTTCTTACTCAGAGCATTCAGAAACACAGCATAGAATATAGAATTGTTTACAAAATTCTTTATACGTCTAAGGGCGAGAAACCTTCCAAGCTTTTTTGCAATCATCCATTGCTTTCAAAATACAGCAAATGGGCAAAG
>VWYI01014262.1:0-33770 GCA_013399455.1 Anthoscopus minutus | reverse complement strand
GATAACTGTCTCTAAAACCGGGACAGAATCCTACTATGAATTTGTTTTCCACAAGTAGATTATGAACAGAAGCCTTTGATTTCTATTAATTATGTATTTTTGAGTGAAAAGCTATTTTGTGTATATATGTATTTAACAGTCAATGTAGCAAACATTTATTTTTATTAAACTAATAAAAAAATGGATAAACCCAACACAGCAAATTTTCATTTAATTTCTTTCATCTTGTTTCCCTTAGCATAGATGAAAAGTCATAAAGTGCAACCTCAGGTATCTCAGGATGCACAGTTCTTTGCATCAGGTAGTTGGTGTCATACAAGTGCATCTTGTTTCTAAATGAGAGCTTTGAAGTGGCAGTAGTGCTTGTAATTGCATTCACATGGCACAATGGTCAGGTTGTGGCCTGACGGTGCAACATGCAGGGTACTGCTTAGCTGTACTAATTGTAACTAAGGTGGCATCTTACATGAGCTCTTTCCAAACTCTGAAGCAGGCAAAGGTTAGGAAATATGGAATGGGATGAGAAAAGAGAAATTGTAGAGCACTCGTAAATCCATTGAGTTTAATCTGCAGGAGTGGATCTGCAAAGGGAAGCCAGGCCTGAGGTGTGTCAGGATTTGGCAGATTAGGCTTCTGGAGGCTGCCTCTGTCATGGACATGGTGTGTGGCAAGTAACTCAAAGGAGTGGATGAGGGGAACATGGCTGCAGCCTGGCAGCTGGTACAGATTGGGGATCTTCAGCAGTAGTGGTTGTATTTGGGTATGACCTATTTGCCAGTCCAGGAAAGAAAGGAAATGCAACATTAAGACTACTCCCTATGCTACTTGTTAATAACTCAGATGTGGATCTCCACAAATGGATGTGGATCTCCAAAAAAACTCATCTAGAGAAGGTTTCTTACTGCTTGAACTAAAGTAATTGTCAAATAAGTGGTATAAAAGGCTTGTTTTCTAAAAAAAATTTGTTTGCACTGAAAGTTGCAAGAGGCTCCCTTTAAAAACATCAGTCCCCCCTACCTCAACTGGTCTTCTCTGACATTTTAACTGACCCACACCTTATACCAAATTGCTACTGATTTTCCATGTTCTTCAGCTACTCCTGCTGTTTCAGCCTGTTGAGGCAATACATCTCAACCATGAGCTATTTCAGGGCTTCAGCCTCCCACAGCCTGCACTGTCGCAGCTCCTCTCTGCCCCAGGCTGTCTCCTGGGAGGGAGGGAAAAACCGGTACCATGGGCCGGGCATGAGGTACGGGTGGCATGGCCCTAGCAAGTGGCTGGAGGTGGGACAGGAGGCAGCGGAGCTTTGTGCCCTTCACCATCATGGAAGGAGCCACCGATGGGGTGTGTGAGACATTTCAGAGGTGTCTCCTGCACCCTTCTCAAGTCCAGGCGTTCCTAATCCATAGTGTGTGGGGCTCTGGGAGAGAGGTCATGTCAGACGGGCAGGTGAAGGGCGACGGGTCAGGGCAAGTCCAGGCATGGCACAAGTGGTCAGCTCAGGGAAAATATTTCAGGAAGACTCCTTTGACCCTGGATCTTGTCAGGGAAGACAGATCGAGGCCAGTCAGACGGGACTCGCTGTGCGTGGTGTGCAGCGGCAGCTGGGCTGTGGTGCCCAGTCCTGCTTTGCCCGGGATGGACTTTCCCCGGTGCGGATGCTCTGTGCCCGGGGATCTCTGCGGGCCCGTGCCGTGCGTGACGATCGCGCCGCGGCTTCGTGGGCGAGCACAGTGCGGGCCTGGGGGAGGGGAGCCGAGGGACATATTCGAGTGCGAGGTGGAGCCTGAGCATTTTATGAATGGGCTCATATGACGTCAGTGGGGGCGGGAGCAGAGGCCCCGTCTTCCACCAGTCCTGCGGGGTTCCTGGGCGGTGAGACCAATCGCCGTGCGGCGGCCGGGTGACGGCCATGCTCGCTGGCCAATGGCGGCAAGAGAGCGGTGACGACCACGTGGGGCGCAGGCCGCAAGTAGTACGGGGGCGTGTGGCCGCTCGCTNTGGCTGAGAGGCCCCTCCGCCAATCGCGGCGGGGCGGGGGCGGGCGCCGTGACGGTTGCGGGGCGGCGGTGGCCGGGAGGGCTCAGTCCGGCCGCGGCAGCCTCCGCAGCATGGTGGCTCTCGCCGCTCTCCCGGCTGCCGGCCTCTTCTACTGGGTGGGCGCGCTGGGCGCTCTCTATGCAGCGGCTCTTGCGTCGTACCGCCTGCTGGCTGGGCTCCGCGTCTGGGTGCTGGGGAGCGGCGCGGCTGCTGTGGGGCCCGCGCTGGGCGCCTGGGCAGGTGAGTGCGTGTCCCGGCCGCCCCCGCCACGCTCTTTTTCCGGTGCTCCCTCGGGCCGGGGCAGGGACCTCGCAGGGGAGCGGCCTTGGCCTGGCTGGGAGGGGGACGCAGGCGGCTAGGACAAGCCCTCGGGGGGACCAGGGCAGTTTGGCGGAGTGCGCGTGGGGCGAAAACCGGGTGCGGGACGGGTCGGCCTTAGGCAGTGGCTGAGGAGCCGGCAGGTTCCACTGCTCTGCCGGGTGAGCCCTCGCAGAGCCGGGAGCCGTTCTCAGGCTCCCTACGAAACGTGCACGGCCAGAGCGCGCCGGTCGGGTCGGTCCTGAGAGAAGCGCTGGGTGTTGGGACTTGTGGGCGGCCAGGCGGGCACGGCGTGTTTGAACTTGGTGTCTCCGGGTGAGCCGGGCACGCACTCCGGGGCCGCGCAGCCGGGCCCGCTCCGCAGTTCCCGGCGCGGCCGGTCGGTGCGCGCCGCCCCCTCCGCGCCGGTCTCGCGCCTCATCGCTGACGTCAGGCCCGCCCCGTCCCCGCCGCCCCCGGAGGAGCGGCCGCTCCCGGCGCAGCGGGAGCCGGGGACCGCGCGGCTCCTGCCCAGCACCGGCAGCAGCTGCGCTGTCCCGCGGGGGAGCGGCGGCAGCCGCGAGTTTCCCGAGAGCAGAGCTGTTCTGGAGGGCGAGGGAAGCACCCTGCCGAGAGCGGCGAGCGAACAGCGGAGCGGCACAAAAGTTGTGGCGACCCCGCCTGCTGCTGCAGCTCGGCGCTCCTCGGTCCCGCGCCCCTCTCAGGAAGGGGCTGAAGCACGAGTGGCCCTCCCTGTGGAGGGGGTGCCAGTCGCGGTGGCCAGGACGGGTTGATGGCAGCATTTAGCTGGCATCCCCGAAATACGGGAGCGCTGTGGAAGTACAGCAAAGGCTGTTACCAGGGTATTTTCAGTGCTACGCTGCTCTAACTTTTCTCAGTTCTTCGATTCCTGGTCATAGAAGCCACGCTGGGGAAAGACAGTTTCTTCCATCTGAGTCTGCCACTGCCTCTGTGGCCTTTAAGTAATGACGAAGCGATAGAAACGGTTTCTCTGCTGGTGTAGCAGATCAGGCCTAGGGAATCGTCAAATCCGTTCTTGGAAAAATCATTGTAAAGTGCAAGTCCTGTGCCTGATTGGGAATGGATAAGATGGGCTACAAAAATAATTGTAGCGTGTAAGAGGTGCGAGTGTAAGATTAGATGACTGTTTAAAAGGCTGCAAAAGGTACTTCCTTCTCTCAAGGGGGGTAGGAGGACATCAAGTGCTCAGCTACTACGGCTGCTTCCAGGTGTCAGAGCTGTAGACAGAGCAGCCCTGCAACAAGGTGGTTGATTGCTGGGCTTATGACTGCTCCCCCACAACCACAGCTGCAGACAACACAATATATGTGAATGTATGACTGGGCAGTTGAATGTCTGCTTGTGTGAGACACCAATAAACCAGCACTGCTACTTGCAGCATACATAGTGCCAGAGCATGTCATGGGTCCTGTGTGCACAGGCAGTGCAGCAGCCGTGCCTTGGATGAGTTACAACTTTACATACAAATAACTAAGGCCCACGTCTTCCTTTCTGCTGGTGAAATGTTATACCTGTTAAAGATATGGCCAGCACAGGACACCCAAACCTTCTTTGATTTTCTAATATTGGGTTTGAATATATTACTGTGTTATCAGTTGCCTGCTGACTTGTGGTGCATCATGGAAGTCTTGGTGGCCATTTGAGTTTGTTTTGCATTGTTTCAAACATGGAAGTTTGCAGTGCTTGAGGCAAATGCCAGCTTATCAGCTGGAACTGCAAACTGTAAACAGCAGATCTTCCCACAGTCACATCCTGAAATATGCAGAGAACTGCAGTGCAAATGCCCTCTGTCACTGTTTTGTACAAGCACAGGCAGCTGAAGGCCACTCTATGTGGCCAATGGCTGCTCACAGAAGTTGTTTTTTCTCTGCCAAGATTGTGGCCTTCAAGGCAAGGAGGAAGAGGAGCACTGGCAGCACAGCTAAATTACATATTTATTGTTCTGCTCTAAAGTGGGAGCAGTGCTGCAGTGTCAAGGAGAATGGAGAAATGAGGGTGATGATGCCTGCTGTCAGTGTAGGAAGACATGTGGCCATCCTGAATTAGCTGTTGTGTGTCCTCTGTGGGCAGCTGATGCAGGTGAATTGCTGCTTTATTGGGGCAGCTGCTCCAGCTGAAATGAGGAGAGGTTGTCTTAGTCTGAATAAGCACTGGGGTGGTTTGCCCTGAAATACATTGTGGCTGGGCAGGCTCTCTGTTTTCTCTCATGTAAAGGAGGATGGAGGCACAACTGCAGGTATGTTGGGTCACCTTGAAAATTAACAAATTACTAAGTCATACTGTAAGAAGAAGTGCATTTTCTTTTTTTCTGATATTTAAAAACCAGTGGTTTTGATGTTAATTGGATGCTGTAGTTACTGTGTCAATTTATTCTTTCTGGTGCACAGCTAGAGAGCAACTTTGTAAAAACCCTAAAACACAAGTCCTTTTGGAAGGACTTCTTACTGCCGTTTTTATTTACTGCATGTCCAAAATTGGGTTGCAGATTCTTTCCTTGTTTTCTCAGAGATTTTTTTGGATTGCTTCTGTCTATGCTCGTTCTAATTTATTGGCGTTTAGAAGGAGGGGTTGTGAGGAGGAGGAGGAACAATTACATGAACTGGTAATGTACTCGGGGAAAATTAGGTTTGTACTACTTGAAATAGCACCTTTTTTGACAAAAAGTTAGTTTTTCTACAGTCACAATTATGTATGAAGGTCTGTATGCAGATTTTCTGGTTTTCTCTCTGTGTAACTTGCATCTGGCTTGGTTTTTGGAGACTTTATGGTGAAGTGCAGTATGGAAGTTGGGTGGATGTCTCAATGTGAGATTTCTGGGTGCATCATGAGAGACTATACAGTGAAAACTAGTCGAAAGTTCTTTGATGTGCCTCACAAGTTGGTAAAAGAAGATAAAAACTGCTCCCGTGATTGAAAAACAATGTACCTAAATAATCTACAGACTCAATAGGACCAGAGTGCCATGGAGTCATTGTGAATTCACCAAGAATACAGCAAAGATGTGGCTGTTCCTATTCTAGGCAGACAGATCTATTGGTAGTGCTGATTGTTGTGATCCATAGTAGTATTTCCTTAGGTTGGATGAGAGTCCTGTTCTTCTCCCATTGATGGTAGTGGCAGGCAGCCACCTTGATTCTCTGACGTTGAAAATTGGGTGTATTCTGGAGTACAGAGTGTCTGGAGCAGGGGACTGTCTGCTGCTGTTATAGCTCCCATTTGGAGAGTTGCCGTGTCTCCTATTT
The DNA here is from genome assembly GCA_013399455.1 of Anthoscopus minutus. NCBI lineage: Eukaryota > Metazoa > Chordata > Aves > Passeriformes > Paridae > Anthoscopus > Anthoscopus minutus. The sequence continues at coordinate 28,149 of VWYI01014262.1, read as the reverse complement.
TAGGAAGCTGCCTCTTTTTCAGGAAAACATGAAATCGTTTTTCTGCTCCTTCCCTTCAGTAACTTGGCGAAATGAATTCAAAATCCTGTGGTAATTTAGACTGGGAGAGACCTCAGGAGTCTTGTAGTCCAATCTTCTGTTTGGAGGAAGGTCAGCTGTGTAATCAGGCAAGTTCAGTATATGCATATAATCAATTCTGTATATTCAGAACACACTGTCAGTGCAAGTTGGATTGACCTGGTGCTCTAAAGCATCTAACGTCTTGATTGTGTCAGTACTTGGTTGTGTGGATACTTAAACTTTTTGTTTCTTTTTCCCTGTCTCAACATTGCAAATATTTTGATGATAAATGTGTGGGGTTTTTTTCTGCAATTTTCTGTAGCTGAAGCAATGTGTTAACTGGAAACAACATTTACTTTGATCGTGTGATTTGCCATATGACACTTGAAGAATCAAGTCCTGCTTTCTTTCAAGCCTCACAGTGGCTTAGAAAAGCATCCACTTCTTCCCCCAGTGCCTTTGATAGAGTCATGGTTGAATAATCATACATTTAGTGGTTACAAGATGTCTGATAGTGGTGATGCTTCTCATGTGGTGAATACAGCTGTACAGTTGTATGTGGGCCAACAAACGTTTGTGAAGATGAGCTTGCCTTAATTAAGCTTCTTGGAGTTTATTCACTAACATGCAAAATTAACTAAATGTGGGCAATTTGCTCTAGGTTTCTTAAAAAAGAATTTGTAAGAGGTTGTTAATCAGGATTGTGCTCTCAACTGCCTCTTTCTGTAAGACCCTTATTCGGACTTAAACCCTTTTTTCCTGTGTAAATATTTAACAAAAAACTTCCTTGAGCAGCAGCAAAGCTGGATGACCCTCTCTGCCTTCTTGTTGGCTTCTTTTACTTAAGAAGGGTTATGCATGGTTCAGCATCTAAAAATAGCAACTTGTGCACCAGGGCCACTAAGGGAGGCATGAAAAATGTATGTAACTGTGTACATGAGCAGTGGAGTAGATACTTCTTTGTGTCTGTACAGTCAGGTCTTTTAAAAACTAATAATATGAGGGCATTTCCCAAACTCTTGTTGACTAGTAAGTTGAGATAATAACATGCTCTAAATCAATAAATCAATATCAATCTTATCAATATTATTCAATTAATAAGATGCGATGCTTATGTTAAGACAAGTCTAAGAAGAGGACTAGCTGGATTTTGTGCTTGTAAATGGTTTGAGTTCGATTCCATCTGTAAGTTGATGCCTTCTGTGATCCCTAGAAATGTCTTATGAAACAGACCCTGATCCTTATAAAGTTCTTGGGGTATCCTTAATGAAGGAAGTCAGATGGTAAAATATTTTACAGTTACAGTTTGAGAACTCCATGCAGAGGACATTCATTTCACTGCTGATCAGGTGCTAACTTGTTGATGACTTTGTGCAGCTTTCACAATCAGTGTCATTTTTCAAACTCCTTAGCTTCGAGTGAAATAGTTGTTACCTTAAAGCTTCTTAGTTTTCTGCAAGCAAGTTTCAGTCCTGGTTGCACAAACAAGTGCAGTCTTGCTTTGCAGGTGTTTCACAATGTGCAGTGATAAACAGTTGACAGACCATGTCAAAAGTCACTGTAGCAGATTTAAGCAGCCACCCTGGAGCAGGGTGTGATGAGGGTGTAGTTAGTAGGGAAATGGAGGGGAAGGGAGTTTCAGCCTCTCTGAGCGTTGCTCTCCCTGCAGGATGTGAGCTCTGCCCAACTCCCTATTTTCCCTGCACACGAGTGCTTGGCTGATGTGTGCAGAGCTTTGGAGGGAGCTTCTGGTTATCTCTTGTTCTTTAGCTGAATCACTTATTCAGGGATTTATCATCTTCAGCACTTCAGATCCGCGGTGAAGATTTTTTGGCCTTGTTCTCAATTCTGGATGCTACCCTTGTATGAAATAAAGCATGGCAGTTGTTAACCTGAAAGGTAATGTTAAGAACATGTGAAAATATGCCAGCTTGCTTGTAAACTAACTTGTGATCATGAAGTGAAATGTGCAGACTGAACTCAGAGTATGTTTTGTTTTCTTGTATGGCTATTTGCAAACTGCTTCTGAAGGGTTACTGCCACTGAAGAGAGAGTGGCTCAGAGAACAGTCTGATGCAAGTGTCCTAATCCTGTCTGTACTTCCCACGAGTACTGTGCTCCAGTGTGGGTTTTTCTTTACCTGCTTGCCATGTTTCCCAAGTATTCATCCTAAATTTTCTCTAGTAATAATTTAGCTGTCTGCCTTCAGTTATCAGTCCTACTCATAGTAATTTAGAAGACTTCTGTAAGTGTATCCCTTCAGCCTTTATTGGACTAGGCAAATGATGGTCTTCCAGAGCAGCCCAGGAGAAGTGGGATCTCTGACCCTGATTCTCTAGACTTGGCAGCTCATGCTGTGTGGTGTTTGAGGGGCCTCAACTCCTTCTGAGACCTTGCAGCTCTTGGTGAGCCAGGGAGGCTCCCTAGTATTTCTTACATAGTCTACTGCTATTAACATACCTTAAAATCAGTCCTGCTTCCTAGACAGTATAAAGTAATGAACCATACTCTGCTGTTTTCTACAATTTTTCTCTCTTTCTGGTGCTTGCTTACTTCTTTCAGGTGTTTCCATTTGCACATGATGTTACTGACTGTTTAAAACCTCTGCTTAGTAGGATTGCTTAACACTGTATTAGGTGCTTCTTTTTGCCCTCTCTGGTCAGAAGAGTAGAGAGAGGATGACTGCTCATAGCCCAGACGTCCAGAGTCCCAGTTCTGCTGTGTCCTTGCTGATGGACTTCAGCCTTCCCTTCTGGCTCATGCTAGCACACGAAATGTGTATGTGTGGTTACCACCTGCCTCAGCCAAGCTCATAATGTACAGCTCTGCAGTTTGATTCAGAATATGAATAGACTTTGCCATGTTTAGCTGCAGGAAGAGATGAATATGGAGGAGGGTTAAATGCTGTAGTATGGCTCTCCATCTGCAAAAAAACCAAACCCCAAAACCAACTAATGATGAGTGGACAGATGTTTGCATTAAGGTGAAAAGAATACCCATCTCTGAAAAAAGCCTGAGGGGAAAATGCTTAACAATTTATTAGCCTGGAGATGAATAGCTGTGATTTAAGCTAGCTCATTCATTAGCCCAGTCTTCTGTATGTTTTAAGGTAGGAATATTTGATGTAATTGTAATGGAAACCGGTTACTTAGAACTAGAGAATTTGTACAAGGATGTAATTTAGAGTAATATCTTACTCCAGTTTCTTTGGTTTGCTCCTTTGGCAGGTGTGCTTCCCTCACTTTGGGAAGATTACCTGTGAGGTGCCCTGGTGACAACAAGGAAAGGCATTGTGTAGAAGTGGTGAGCACTCAAGTGTCTTCAGCAAGGAAGTCCCAGCTAGAATTGTGCTGGATGTTAGTGCCAGTTGGGTAAATGTACTCCTGTGTAAGGAATAATTAAGCTGGCAGGAGGCCCTGAGGGTCTAAGAGCAGAGCTGAGAGTATTTTTTGGGAAAACTGCAGCAGTTCTTCACCTGGGAATTGTTTTTTGGTAGGTAGGTGAAACACGTTGCTCTTGGTCTTGTGAATATATTAATTCCTAATCCATAGGATGAGGATGACCATCTCTGCTATGGAAAAGATAACAGTAAGAAAGTATCTTTCCTGATTATTCTAACAGAAATGCCAAATGTGATTCTTTAGGCCTGTATATGAACACAAATGTGGGATAAACACTAACTAGTAGGTAAAGCATCCATATGTTTGGTTTGCATGGTTTTATCACTTGCCTAAGTTGCTGCTTCTAGCTTCAGATGACTTCTGGTGCTTACTTACTAATAAGTTTTAGAAAACCTGGGTTCTTAGAGAAGAGCAAAAGATTTTTCAGATTGAGTACATTAATATCTGGAAATGCTATAATTAGGGCAATTCAGGTTCCTTCCCCTGTAGTACATTTAATTGCACAAAAGAATTCTACCTTAAATCTGCTATTTTCTGACTTCTGATTTAACCTTAAAATAATAAGTTGTTTTTCAAATCTGCAAGTTTCCAGATTCCTGGAATTAAAGTCTAGAGCAGTGCACCATCACCCACTGGGTGTGAGTCATTAGCAGTGCTGAAATCCTGTTCCACAAAATAAGCCTCTCCAGCTCACATGGGAAGACAGCTATATGCAATATTTCCTACTGAGCTTCTAATTCACTCCATTGCCCTCAGCAGCAGATGGTGACACTTAAAAGCCTGGGGCTTGGTTGTAGGTTTTTAAAGAAACCTCTTGTTTAGCAGTTCTTAAAGCTGGAGTTGAGATGTCCAGAAGTTGAGCCACAGGGAAAATAGTGCCTGTTCTATTTTTTCTTCTACTTCTTTTCCCATTTTTGTTACCCTCCCTACTTCTTTCTCCCCCGATGGTTCTCTTGTTGTGTTTCTCTCATGATTCAGTTGTTTGTCAGTGGTGGGAGACAGCTGGGTGGCTCAGGTTCAGGCACGGTCTGTGTATGTGCAGAACTTACTGTCTGGTTGGCTGTACAGATTTGGTTTTGGTTGCGTGTTTGGTTTTTTCAGTTTTTTACACCTCCCTTCTATTTTGTCCTCTTTAGCAATTATTTAATCACATGTTCTTGAAAGGTATATTCCATCAGTCATGCCAGGAGGACAGCTGTGTCTCCACTTCATGAGGAGCTCTGTACTTACTAGACAAAAAAGAGCAGACTTGAGGAGCTCAGCTCTAGGGCTGTTAATCACAACAGTTTTTCCAAAGGATTTTTGTGTATGTTAGAAGGCTACCACAGAAGCAAATAGGGAGAAAAGCTGTAGTGAGAGAAGGGGAATGGGAAGTGATAAGCTTGATAGGACAAAGGTTTTTGTTGTTGATGGGATGAAACTGTTGTGCAGAGACTAAAGAGTCTGGTCTCCTTACAAAGTATCTAGTCTCTGCTTTTAGATGGAAGGTTTGTGGATGCATGTGAGGTTACATATAAACACAGAAAGCAGAAAACTATTTCTATTTCTGCAGCTGCTGCTACCCATCTGACACTTGCTTATGCTTGCATACTGGTCTTCCCCACAGTCTACTTTGCCACTGGATCCTTGTTCCAACAAGTTCTGCTTTCACATTCCTCATCTTTGACTGGCTGATTTGTTTCTCCAAAACTCTTCCATTGTTCTGAAGTCTCTGGAAGACCTGTTACCTATAGGCTTCTGCCCCTTTGCTCTGTTTCTCAGGATTCTTATCCTGCCAGCAAAGGTGCTTTAATCTATAGACTTCTCATTCTCTAGTATTTTGCATAAACATTGCTTTCTTGAAAGATGTGTATATGCCTCCGTATTCCTGCTGTCTCAGTGTCATCTGTCAAAGAGCCCTCCATCCCCAGAGTGTGTGGATTCAGTATGGCTCACGATCCAGATCACTAAGAGGAGGGAGAAGCAGCAAGAATAGGGCAGTAAAGGATCCCTGCACTGCTGGAAGAAGTTGCAACTCTGTCTGTAGTTGAACAAGGCATTAGAGTAAGGATATCTTGCAGTTTGTTCCTGCCCTCAGTTGTCTTACATGTCCAACCCAGTGTTTGTATGGCATGGCAGATAGGGATGTGTATGCCTATCAGTTTACAGGCGTGCTTAAAGGCAAGTTAGCTGTCCTAATACAAACTCTTTCTCTTTTTGTCCTGGTAGACCGAGATCTATGGCAAACTTCCGGGGCTCCACAACTTGGTTGTTCTTAGATTTTGATCTAGAGCACTCCATTTGATGGACTGGTTCTTCATCTTGGATGTTCATTCTAACCTCCAGGGCCTTGTTCATGTTCCTTTGCACTGGAATCAGTTTACTGATGCTCTCACATGGTATCAGTTTATAAATGAAATGCCTTTGGTCAAAAGAGTGAGGGTGTGTTTTTACATAATGGCTTTCATGTGTGAAAGCTTGGTGCCGAGAGAGAAAGTGGATGGAGAGTTCTTATCCTGCTGTTTTCCTCCTTATGCTGGCACTGAAGTTGGCCTGTTTGTATGGTGATCTGCGTAAGGAGTGTGCCCTGCAGAAAATTTGTCCCTTGGGGCTATTCATGCTTTATAGACTGCTTTGGTTGTATTAATTCCAGTGCTGGTGCAACAAAAGGGAAACTTGGTAGTATTATGGAATTGTGTGTTGAAGATACAGTGCTTGAGCCCATTGGTCAGCTTGAGTTGCTCCGAGATCAGGCTGCTGCCAAAGGAATTGCAGCTGCTCTGGTCACTGGCTGGGAGCTCTCGCCACTTCCCTTATGCTGACTCAGTTGATGTGTGGTGGTGGTGATGTTGTTGTGAGGCCTGCTTATGTGGCTGACTTCTAACTCTCCAAGGAAGACCAGCTGCAGTCAGCTGGGTCAACTTCCTGAGCTTCCTGAGAAGCAGCTGGCAATCAGATGCTGAGGAATCAGGTAGGTGTGGATGGTTGGGTGATGTCCTGCAGCTAAGTTGGCTGAAACTGAGCCTGAAACTGCAGGAGGAGCCTGTTGTCAGTTCTGTTGCTTGGTCACATCTTGATGGGATGTTCCAAAGTCTTGTTTTGTTTGGTTATTTGTGGGTCAAAATGGGTGACACTTAACCTCTTGCAATTTTGAGAGGATTGTTTATGAGCTGCAGAGTATGATTTTGGAAGTCCCTGCTAACAGGTTTTAACTAGCTCCTTTCCTTTTCAAAGGATAATGGTGTTGTATTTGATAGCTAGGGTTATTAATTTTAAGAGATAAACCTCTTCATCATTCCTTCTACAATAGTTTATAGTATTATTCTTCCTGTGACCTTGTCCTTGGGGGCAGACTGGTTGTGCTTGGCTGTGTTTCAAACTCTTAGTCTGGTAACCAAATTCTGATGTTTTACAGTGTTTGAAAATTCTAGGGTGGGAATCTGTTCATTCAAAAGTCTTTGTAAGCCAAGAAATTTTAGTAAAATGAAAAAGGTGGATTTAAAATCTGTCAGCTATGCAGAATTTTGGTAGCATCTCATGCCAGCTGGATTTGTCACTTAGTTGCTGTTGCTGGTTGTGGTTAAATCAAAGTGTGGAACTTCTGATGTAAAACATTGTCTTTGCAACATATGAAAATAATGCATTTGCTCAGAAAAATGTGTACTGTTCCAGCATAGACTACTGGCTTGTTTCAGTCACCATTAGTAAACTTTGGAATACATGAAACTATTTCATGTATTTCTTGTGCACTAACTAGAATTAGTCTCCTCAAACCAACTTTCAGCACAAATCCTTTACTAAGTGAAGAAGATTTGAGTAACAGTATATCTTTTTTTTAATAAATGCTTATTGTTTTAAAGTAGCCTTTACTGTAGAAGTTGGTTTATATTCATTTTAAAGCTTTACTTTGCAGGGAATTAGTACTATGGGGTGCATGTAAGTAAGGGATGCTGATTACAACTTAAAATGTCCAGTGTGGTACTATATACACACATTATTACTAGCTGTGGATTTTCAGCAATCTGAAGTTTGCTGGTATGCCTAAATCTTGGAGCAGCGATCTTGTTCTTAAAAAGCACTTTTTCCCCCCTCTCCTTCTCTTCCTTAGGGTTAGTTCCTTAGATGCAAGCTACTTCTTCTAGCCACAATGGCCATTTTCATTAGGAATGATGCACTTAAAATCACTGCTGTGAGAGTTTGCATATGCAGTTGACTGCTCAGCCTGTAACCAGGCTATGCTGTGCCCCAGCTGGCCTGTTTGTCTTGGTGGGTGTGTGTGTGCTGGTACTTGTGGGACAGTAGTGTTTTGGTGAGGTGGCACTGGCTATCAGTTTTACAGGACCTGAAGGAGAGCAGCAGAAATCCTGGAACAGGTCCCATTGGCAGTGGGGGAACTTTGTTCCATTTTTGAGGTCTTTTGAGAGAGAGGCTAGAAGGACCTGTGGATAATAAAACTCTTTTGTCAGTCTGGTTCTGATCAGAACTAAAGGTGCCAAGATCAGTCTATGCAGATCTGGTAAGAGCAACCTCCATTGCTTTTTCTGGTGTCTGACTTCTAAAGGAGAGTTTTCTCTTGGACCAGAGAGAGAATTTAAATTGCTGGTCCCTAGTCCCAATTAGAGAGGAGTTTGGGAAGCACAAATGAAAACCTTTTCTGCTGTGGAACCTATAAAGTTGTCTAAATCAAAGAGTCCTTGTAAAGCTGGGATAGGAGGGCTGCAAGAATAGGATGTCAAAAAACGAAGAAAAGCAGCAAGTAGAAGAGAGATGAGGCAGGAGGTACCTGAAGTCCGAGAGCCAGAGGGGGTACAACCTGTTGAACATGCTGCTTTCCAGAGCATCCTGGCAATTGGTGGAGGCTGTTCTCCCTTTATAGCATTGCATCTGTGGATAGGGAATGTTGCTGAAAATTCCTCTGAGCTACAACTTTTTCGAGCCATGGCTGCTGGTTTGCTTGCTTGGGACATGCTGAAGAGTCCTGTCACCGCTTGCTTGAGTGGATTCTGTAAATGAAAAGGGCATTGGGGAGATTGCAGTGAAGACCTTGGAAGGAGGTTGCGATGGAGCTTGATGGCGGAGTGCTGCATTTCTGGTTTAACTCTCCACAGACGTCAGGGACAAGGTGAATGTTAAAGACAAGATGAATACTGCCAGTGCTCCCTGATGGAGCCGGGGCTCAGCGGGATCTGAGATCCATGCGTGGTGTGGGCTGGCCCGGAGGCCCTTCCCTCTTCCGGGTGTGGGTGCTGCCTTGTGTTTGGGACAGGAGCACGCAGGGACTGCTGGCCACGAGGTCAGGGCGAGTTCTCTGCTGCGGGCGGATCCTGTGTGCAGGCCGGCTGTGGAGACCCGTGGGGCAGGCGGCAGCGAGGGGTCCGGGGAATGCTCTGAGCTGGGCCTCAGCTTAGCTTGGGCTGGGCGTGCTGGTGGCTCCTCGCCGGACCTGTTCTAAGGCAGGCGCTCGGGCAGTGCCGGCTGCTGGCGGGGAGCGAGGATCCAGCACCCCGAGATCGTGCCTATTTTGTATCGGGCGTGATCTGATCGCATCCCGCGCCGTGACGCGGGCGTGCTGGGATCAGTGTCCGCGAATAGGACGTGCTCCTGGCACGCCGGGCTGGGCCTCACGCGTGGGCGCGGAGCAGCGGCTGCAGAGCGCCCCTGGGCCGTCCGTCCGTCTGTCTGTCCGTCCCCGCCCGCCCGCCNAGGTGCGGGCGCTCGGGTCGCCCGCCCGGTGGGACCGGCCCCGGTCCCCGCTGCGGTGGGCGGCGGGGGAAGCCCGCCCAGCTCCCGGGGGACCCGCTGCCCGCGGGGAAAGGCCGGCCCCGCCAAGGGTTAATGCCGCCTCACCTCAGCCGCCCCGGCCGCGGCAGGAGGGGGCGGAGGAGGAGGAGTGGTGCCGTCACTGCGGCGGCTCCCGCGCCGTTACCTAACCGGTGACGTAACGTGCTCCCTCCGCTCCGCTTAAGAAGCGCCTGGGGCCGTCACGGGGGCCGGCTCGCAGACCCTGCGGGGCGGTGGTGAGGGCAGTCAGTGTGAGCCCCGCCGGGAGGGCGCGCATGGCTTCGTCCGCCCGCATTGCCGCTCCTCCCGGGGCGCCCTGGCTTCTTGCCCCGAGGGGCAGCGGGGCTGCACCGTCCGAGAGCCGGGCGGTGGCGGGGAAGCGCTGCCCTTGTCCTCCTCCCGAAGTTTCCCGGGCGGGCGGGGCCGCTGTTCGCCGCCGCTCCGTCGTAGCGCCAGGGATGCGCGGCCGCCTCGCGTGACAGGGATGCTGCCAGGGACACTGACTAGTCCACGTGCAGCCGGGGGGGCGGGGGCAGCCTGCGCCAGCCCAGGCAGTGCCCGCAGGCGCTTCCTATGCCTCCCTGCTCTGCCAGAGAGAAGAAAACGCACCGAATCAATCGTAGCTGAAACATTTAAGGAGGCATGATAGGAGCTTCGTTTCCATGGGAAAATCTCGGGAGTTTTCCACCGGGGAAATACTGCAAGTTTTCAAGGGCTTGGAGTGAAATTTAGAAGGCATCGGTGGGCGTTTCTTTATTTAGAAACGGGAAAGCAAAGGCAGTGTCGCCCGAGTTCTTCCTTAAATCTTTACGGCAAACACCTATTGCAAAACAGTGCCGATACAAATAAAACAGTCAAGGATTTCTAGAGCGCTTTAACATAAGAGTCTCCTTAATGCTTTATGGTAATTTATCGAGGGCATTTCTCATGAGACAACTGTTGCCTTCTTAGTTGATTAACTTGGGCGTGTTAACGTTATTCATCTCCTCTCCCCCCCGCTGATGGATAGAAATACTTAATTAAAGCGAACGTAATTAGGAGCGTGGGATGGAAGGGACCTGTGTGGAGCAATAATTACCAAATATGCTCATTTTATCTAAAACTGTATATATGTTTTAAGGTAAAGAAATACAGAGTGGTGCTCAGGTTCGCTCGGTTTCCAGCCCTGCACGGTCGCCTTCCAGCGCTGCGCGACCCCCTTTTTATGAATGGTGGGGCTGTGCTCGATTGAGCAGCCGGGCACTCTGCCCGGCTGCGGGCAGAGGGCGCTGCTGGGAGCGCAAGGTGCTCGGCGAGGTGCGGCTCGGGCTGGGCTCCGTGGTCGGGTCGCTTCCAGTTTAGAGAAAACTGCCCTTCTATGTTCCCTGCCAGTGCGAAGGCTAGAGTGCAGAACGAGGGCTTGACAAGCAGCGTACTGCGGAGTGCCTCACACTTCTTGTAGGCAGGGCGTCTTTGGAAGAGAAGTTTATTGGCTTTTCAACAACTTTAATTTCTGGGGGTTATTGTTGTTGTTTGTGTGAACCGCCTATGTGAGTACAGTGTTTCTCATCGTAATTAGGTAACTTTCAAAGATAGTAGAAATATTAATTCTTCTTGTGCTACTTCTCTACGTTTTTAAGGCTTACCTTTATAGGATCTTGACAGCTGAAAAAAGGCTTGTCAGCTATGGCATCTTTTATCTGTGCTTGTCTTTGCATCCTTTTAACGAAGCAGTATCTACTAAATATGATCCTGAAGCCATCTTTGCCTCTAACAAGCCATGAGAAACTATTTCCAGTACATCTGAGAGGGTTCTGTTTTTAACAGAAATAACAGTGTTATTTAGAGTTAGGGATTATAAAAGATTTAGAGCCATTCATAGCACAGCATAAACATGCTTAGGAGCTTCTTGTGGATCTTGGTGTATGTGCAGTTGTGCTTGAACCTGCAAAAGGGGACACCCTGAGGGGTGTTTCCCTCTCTCCCCAAAAGAGCTACTTTAGCAGTTGGTTCGAATAAGATTACACACATTCATTCCAAAGTAGCAAGGGAAAAGGAAGGAAGGAAGGGTTTTATTTGGTGATAGTTTGTGTCTTGGATAGTAACAGGCAGCTTAAATAGTCCAGTCCACCTTCTTTTGTCCTTGGGAACTCACGATTTGAGTGACCTGAAATTTTGGATGTTTCCAGTCATGAGAACAGAAGCATAAGATTCTTCTAGAAGATCCAATATTGTCTCTAAACAATTTCAGCTCTTGCTTAATGTGAACTACTTTGCAAATTAGCTCAGATGGCTTCTTATTCTAAACCCTTCCATTTTATTATCCATATTAAGTGCTGGAAACTTTCACCTATAGTGGTCACATCAGTTTCAGTCTGCATTTATCCTAGACAAGCTGCCTACAGATATGATAAGGATTGTGAATGTCCTGCAATCCCACAGTTCTGCAGCCTCAAGTGAGGAGCAGTGGGCTGGATGAATTGGGAGCAGCTCTTTCAGCCTCTTATGTCACTAATGTTCCTTGCTTCTATGTCTAATGTGACACTTATTATGTGGCTGCTGTAGTCTTACAGTAAAACCATAAGGAACTAGCTGTGGAAACTGTTCTGTTCTTCTGGCTTGTCATTGTTCCTGTTCGTGCTGGAGTGAAGCTGATGTACATTTGTAGACTTGTTTTCTGCTGTATATACATTGAAGGGCCTGAACTTGCATTCTGCACTTGTTATCCTTCTGATCCCTACACAAGGCCTTGTAAAATTCCCAGGGTGATGCTTCCCACCCTGCTGTTCAGGGGTGTCAGATATGGAAGTCTCTGCACTTCAGCTTCCCTACTTTTGAGCAGGTTACACTTTTGGGCATGAGTTTTGTTGCCACTTCAGCTGTTCTGCAGAATCCTTATTTTCAGACCTCTGTGTCCATGGAGTTAAAGCTATATTCGCAGCGTACAGCTTGTTTTAATGTTGCTTCTAGCTTAAATGAATAAAATATCATTGGGTGTCTTCCTGTTCAATTTCTGTTCTACTTCTGAGCAGTCAGGATCTCTGAGAGAGAGAGAGATCTTTTGAATGAAATCTCTTCAGGTCTCTCCTCTTTGCAGTTGGGTTCCTTTTTCCCAGATAGCCTGGAGATCTTACAAATTCTGTTGACATTGGCTTCCCCATGCTTGTGTTGGTGAGGGAGGAAGTGAATACATTGTGTGGGTGGTAGGGAGGCCAACCTTCTTTACTGCTTCAAACAAGAAGTTTTGTCAAGCTTTCCTACTTCTGTCTTTCTTGTGTGGTATATGGCATGATGAGATCTCACAAAGATCTTGGAGCTGTCCTTTTGCAAAGCAAATGCTTTTGCTGCCCAGAGCCATCTTTATACCTACTGTCCCACAGTCTGTTGGTGCACTATGGGAGCTGAGTTGTAAAACTTGGGAACATGATACACATATAGGAATTTCTCCTGAGCCCTAAATGCTGGCTGGCCATGACCAATAAATGGATGGTACGAAATAGGAGGTAAGAGCTCTTAAATGTTCCCTGCCTGTGTTAATAACCAAATGACTCAAACTCTCCAGGGCAGCAAGTTGTGCTTATGGATTTGTATAACACACACATAATACATTTTGTCCATGACCACGTGTCCAAAACCCAAAGGCTTTTTTTTTAGAACTGTTGGATGGTGTCCCCTCCCATGGGCCTCTGGAGCTAAGAAGTTAACAAAAGTAGTTTAGTGGGTAGTTCTGATTTTGGGATTAACTCTGGGGGTTTTGGGAGGGAGAAGATGGAATTAGAATTTAAAAGGGTCAGTGCAAAACTTGCCAATAAGCTTCACTCTGTTACATGGAGGTCCACATGGCTATTGCAGAACATAAAGGATCCACAGATCCAAAGGGCTGGAAAATCCCTATTCTATTTAAAAAACACTTTTAAAAAGCCCTAGCATTTCAGGAACTCATCTTGATTTTTAGAATTTCTAACTGTTGAAACAGTCACTTAGCAGAAATGTGTTTTAACAGTTGTCTGTTATACACAAGAACTTCTAAAAAGATCTCCAAGAATAGAAACAGCTTGAGGAAGGATTAGATGTATTAGCTTTGTGGGCTTTTCAGAGTCCTCACAAAAATTCAGCAAGGAAGCCAAGCTGCTTTGTATTTCAATAGAAAACCAAGAGGTCAGAAAAACTCTGTACAGTGTTGTGTAACTTTCTTGTCATGTACACTGCAGGGTAGGTTTATTTGCTGACAAATGTATAGATACAGGTTTTCTCTTCACATGTAGAATCTGTCTTTTTCTTGGAAGATGAAACTTAAAAAGGACTGACTTGTGTGGGTGGTAGGCTGGTGCAGAGAATGGAAAGGTGGCAGTGCAGGGATATTAGATATCTTGAAACACATTTTAGTATGGCTTCGGCTCTTAAATTAAAGGTTCTGGGAGAGCCCTTGCAGCTATTGCATCACTTGCTAAAAATAGCATCTATACTGCATAAGGCAGCCTGTCTGCAGTGTTGATAGTCTTGAGAATTTAGTGCTTCTTGTGAATGATGTTCAGTCATTTTTACTTCTCAGCTAAGCATGTTTTTAATCTAAACTGTGATAGAAAATGAAGCAAAAGGTTTTATTTTCTGTCTCCGAGGGTGAGGTGAGTTTCAAAATAGCATTGTCCACAGTTCTGTCTGCAGCATGATTCTAAAAAATACATTCTTAAGCTTACTGAAATTACAGGTTAAAGGCACTGATAAATATGTTCTTATATTCTAATTGTCAGGGATGGGGAAGAAAAAAAATTGCTTTGTGCAGTATGAGGTATTCTGCTCTTCTCATCAATCACTTAAAATTTAGCTGTTTTTTTAATGGCAGTTACACAATGAAAGTGAAATATAATGGTAATCTGAGTTCTTACTGAAAAAACACTCCACAGACCCCAAATCCTTTCTCTTGAAAACAGAATATATGTTGTACAGTGCTTTTTTACCTTCTCTTATTTTGAAATCTTAGTCAAGAGTCACCAGCAAAGGAGTGTGTTTGTATTCCAGTGGTGTTGCTGAATCAGACAGGTCTGCAGCACAGCATTTTATTTTTAGACTCTAGGTTGCCATTTTTATCCTGTAAAAAATATTCATCAGCGTCTGGGTGACAGGCCATCAATTTTTTTACATGTGTCAGACCACGTTTTTTCCACTTCTCTCTATTTCTCCTTTTATAATCTGCTATATACATTTCTTTTTTGGGGGACAGAGAGAGGGGAAACGAGGGTACGGATTTTAATTCATGCATTAGATTTTTCAATTCACAGATCTTTAGCGTCACACAGTTCATTCATCTTCTGTGCTCGGCTGCTTACGCAGCTTTGCTTATTGTCTGCAGAGGGTGAGCTGCTCTGGTGCAAGCAGCAAAGGCATGGGATGGGCAAAACCAGCCTTCTGCTGGACTGGTCACCTCAGCTGCCCTCTCTGCTTGCCCCAAAATACCCCCACGTGGCAGTGCTGTGGAGAAATAGTTTCATGTATGGTTTTGGGGTGCTGATCAGTTATAAAATTACTTCCTGGAGAAGCTATTCAAGGTCTCTTTGCAATTAATGTATATGGGCCAGCTGACTTCTAACAATAGAAGATGGGAGATCTCTTCTGGTGTGGAATATTGAGAATTGTTTAGTGCCTGGCAGGAGGGGCTCAAAGCTGCACAGTTTTTGGATAGTGAGGCAGTAACTCACTAAGTGTGAATCTGCAGCATGAGTTCCATGGCAGGAGTGCCACATTGCAGTTGCTTTCTAGGGTGCTGAACTTCAGAATCTCCACAGTGCAGCTGTCCTGTTTATGTGTGGAGAACCTGAGGCTTTTTTAAAGAATTGCTCTTTGTGTCCTTGAAGAGCCTCTAGGTTGGCAGGGAACTGTTGTCATCAGAGCGATTGGTGCAGCCCC
The DNA here is from genome assembly GCA_013399455.1 of Anthoscopus minutus. Classification (NCBI taxonomy): domain Eukaryota; kingdom Metazoa; phylum Chordata; class Aves; order Passeriformes; family Paridae; genus Anthoscopus; species Anthoscopus minutus. The sequence goes on along the minus strand of VWYI01014262.1, from coordinate 13,045 downwards.
TCCCTTTTTCCCTTGAATCTGAACATGGGTATCTTTCTGTAGTCTACCAACAGCTTGTTTTTGAGTGGCTCTTCACTGCTTTTGGTGGTGTTGGAGAAGAGTTGTTGCTTGTGGGAGATGGAAGCCAGGAACAACTTGCTGCTGGAGCTAAGTTAGCTCATAACCCAAAGGGGACTCACCTGTGAGGGTGATGGGTTTCATAGTGGTCTGGCTGCTTCCTAAGGTTTTACCTGAGTCATGTGATCTCAAATGCTCAAAAGGAACTGAGAGAAAAGGGTGAATATGCTCTATTAGTAGCTGAAGGTCTAAGTCAACTCTGTCCTGATTAGTTTTATTTATAATTTTAAAAGCTTTTGGAGCACTGGTACACAAGATGGCATGTTGTGGCAGGGCAAGCATGTGATAAGTAAAAAAGGTCTTCCCAAATAAGAGCAATAAAATTTTTAGGATGGTTGGTTACTGATATTTTTGGAGTTAGAAGTGAAGATTTAGTATGCTGAAGCTATATATCCACACATGCTAAACCTGCTTTAAGGGGGAGAAAATGGATGGGACTTTGATCATATTTGTAGAGACATTGTAGGTTGAGACCTTCCTAAGGAAGGTTCTCGGGTACAGTACAGCTATGCACATTTGTGTATGAGAAGATAATATACTGAGCTTGTATATGTATGACTTGTAACCTCCTTAAATGTGTGTAATTAAAAAGTTGCTTATCAAAGACAGATTTTATCAATCCTATCAAAGATACACTTTATCAATCATATTTCTGCTGCATTAGATAATACAGCACTTTCTCATGGTTAAAACTTGTTTTTTACTTCTCAACAGCTAAGTAGCTGTCCTGATTTATATCATCCTTCCCTAAATATGGAACATTCTAATTTTTGCATATCAGAATTTGGAAACCCTAAAGAAGTGACTTTATGGAAGAAAGTAAAGTGGTAGGTGGTATTCCAGAAGAAATTAAGTAGCCCATGTGTTTGATTTCCTTCATCTGTTTTTACTATGATGGGTTTGAAAACATACTGTAAGTAATTGCTTAAGGGTTGGAGACTAGACCTAAAATACCATAAAGGGTAATGTTATCCAGATTGAAGGAGTGTTACAGGAAGAAGAGGTGAGGAGGCAGCTCTCTACTTTCCTTCTCAGGGGCTGTGCTGCAAGGTTGTTTGTTGGGTGAGAGCAAGGCTGGATGAATGTATGACTCCAAGGCATTCCCTTAGCTTTTCAGGAGTTCAGAAGGCTCCATATGGAGGCACCCAGGGGTTCTGGGTGAGCTACTTAGATCTGGATGGGCTTCTCAGCTGCAAACTGGCAGGCTGTGTTGTGAGAATATATTCCTGAGAGTCTCCATAGTCTTTCTGTGCTTCCCAGTTTGTCTATTTTTGGTATATTGTTGATGCGGTGAAATTCTACTCTGTAACTTGCATTTGAAATGAAGGTTTTAATTCTGCGAGTAGGGAAGGAACATGGTGTTTCTAATACATGGAATATGGTTAGTTTGGTGTTTTAAATGTACTTAATTTTTAAAATTAAATTTGCTGTCTGCAAACCTGTAGTCCAAGGGAATTCTGATAGAGCATCCCATCAAAGGGTTTCCTAAATATCTTAAAAATTTTGTTATATCCATTAGATTTACCTGTTTAGTAATATATAAAATAACTTGAAAATCCACCACATCAATTTAAAGGACAGAGAGAAAGTTAAGCAAAGTGACCAGTGTCATTGCTTGCCTTGATCAAGAGGTAGTGGAGAAAGCACCAAATCCCAAACTTGCAGATGAGTTTCAAAAAGAACAGAAGGAGATGATACTGTCCCATGTAGTTCGGCTTTGTGGCTTCTTGTTACAGTCTGTATTACATGATAAAGGTTTACATGGATTAAAAAAAAAAGTTATTCTGAAATACCTTAATAGCTTTGTCTCATGTGGATGTGTCCAAAATCACCAGCTGTAGTCCACTAAATCACAGAGCTGCAAGCTGGAGACAGGAAGAGCATCCTGGAGAGGTATCATTATACCTGAGTTGTCAAAATCTCCCCTCAGTACCTCTTGCTGATCACTACCAGAGACCAAGTGTTGGGTTGGCTGGATCTCTGTTCTGAGCTGGAAGATCTATTCTTGGGATAAAATGATTATACTGTGAGAAAGCTTGTCTACACTGTTGGTTTTCTTTCCCTTTGCTTCCACTACAAATAGTTGGAAGTGTACAAAGGCAAAGGGACAGGTGAATGCTAATATGGGGGTTTTTTTCCCTAATGACCTGATGCGTTGGATGTGCCAAGCTCATACAGAATGATGCATTATGCTTGAAATATACCCAAACCTACATTTAAAAATTTCTTCAAGACTGTGTTTTGTATAACTGCAAATAGTTCAGGTCCTAGTTGTGAAGCTGTGAAAGGTCAAACAGTGTTTCAAAGGTGCAGAGAAAAGGTTGTATTTAGCACTGCACCAATTTCATGCCCACGGTCTGATCTTTAAAAAGCTATTACAAGGTGCTGTTGGTTTTTTTTCATGCCCCAAATGGAGACTGGTGTCTTCACTGTTAGCAGGGAGGTGCTTGAGTAAGATGATTTGAAATGTTGCCAGCAGGATAAGGGGTTCAAGAGGGAATCCTTTCCTCGTTCCAATGCTTCATGGAACCAGAGTCTCTGCCGCGTTAGGACTACTGTGGGTTTGACTTGCATGCCATTCTTGTTTTGTACCACTAGCTTCACCTAGCCTCTTTCTCACAGTGAACAGATACCCTCTGGAAGTCAAACTGTGTGTTGAGATGGTGGGGGAGGAATGATAATTTCTGTGATGCCCTCTGACAACCTGAGGAAATGTAGAATCATGCAGTCGGCAGAACGTATGGAAAAAAATAAATAAATTACAGTCAGGGAGATTTTGTTTCCCATTTTCTGTCTGATCCATTAAATGGGTAGTAATGAACTCTTGTTGCAAGTTTGTAGCTCTGTTTCCACAGTTAGCTCTGTCTTGACCCATATCTCATCTACAGCAGGTCAGGTTCCTTACCCTTATTCTGCACATCAGGGTTAGAAATAATCTCCTTCTTTGAGATACAGCGATTTCCAGTTGGTCACAAACAACCAACTTTTATTGTCTTCCCAATCATAGCCTAAACTTTTCCTTTTCTGGTGATTACCCTACAGGAGCTTATGAAGAGCAAACAAAACCCTTTTAAACTCATCTCCCAGAACAGTTAACTCTAAATCATCTTAGCAGTCCTTTTTAAAAAATTCTTCCTTGCAGCTGTTCCCATTTAAATTACTTAATATATTATTGTTTCCTATTACTTCAGGAAGCACTTCAGCAGTTATACAAGTTGTCTTAATAGCTGCATCAAAAGGACAATTTACAGGCAATTTTATATGGAGACACTGATATATGTTATAGCAGGTAGAAAGACCAGATACCTTTTTTCCATTCCTTACAATAGTCACCTTACCTCTAAACAAAGTTAGTTTCAAATGCATATCTTGGCATGTGGTATCTCCATGTCACTGTGTAATATCTGGCAATATTAGGTTTTATTCCTGTGTGGTCTGTAGACCCATGTAATTCTTTGCAGTGTGACACTGTGATCCTTTTCAGCAGTGGGGTTTTCTGTGAAGCTCATAAAGCATTTCCTTCTTTGTGTGGTGGTCACTAGTAAGAGTGCTGAACAGGATTTGTGCTGAGATCAGTCCCTGAGGAGTGTAATTAGTCATTTGTTTTTAACCTGATAAAGTTCTGGTTATGGTCTGAACCATTGTAGCTGCCTCCCCAGGCAGCCCCTGATGATATTCTAAGATTCTTAAGTTTCATCATATCAAATTCTTTTCTTTTGCCTCATATATGGGTCTGGAGCATTATTCTTGTCTAAACTGATCGTACCTTTTAGAAGTTTGACACAGTTTGCCTTTTGATTAAAAATGGATCTAGTGCTGCATTTTATACCTGTCTCTACTTTTTCTATGCTCACAAATATTCTGATACCTTGCATAACTTTGACTTGAAAATGCCCACAGCTTGCCAGGATCACTTGTTACCCTCTTCTACTTGCAAGTGTTGGTTCTTTGTTGCCACATTGCTAACTGGAATTTATTTTTCTGCCTGCTACAAACACTTAGTGAAAGAGGGAAAAAACCCCTCAAATTTCTTTCAGTGACTTCTGATGTAGAGTCTTCCAGCACTGCAGGCTCTAAACCCAGAGGTCATTCTACTGGCTGCTTAATTTCTTCTCAAAAAAGTGACTTAACTATGTGTGTTTGCAGTGGCAAACACTCTGAAAGCCTTCAGATGGTGCCAGTCCTGAGCTATCTGATCTTTAAAATCGTGTTCGTGTTGTATTCACCCCCTCCTAGAGGCAGGAAGAACCAGAAATGGGAATTTGAATGACCTCTATGCCTGTGTTTTTTTGGCCTGGTCATGCTTGCCGTGACAGTCAGCATCTGTCACGTATTTCACAACGATGAACAAACGAGAGGTTGCTTTTGCTGAATATTAATGCTGTGCAGTAACTCTTACTGTACTGTTTTACAGAGCACAAGGTAGCTGTAGCCTTTGCAAATGCTTAGCTCAACTTGAACTGGCTTGAGCAGGTGATCTGAACAACTAACTTGCTACTGCAGAAAGTTTAATTCAGGATAATCTTGGTTTCACCTGACATTTTCTGGCTCAAAAGGCTTGAAAGCACCAGAGGGTGGGGTAGGGGCTTCTGAACAGCATAACAGAATCCCCAACTCCTCCCAGACTCCCATGTCCATAATGCAGCAGCCCTTGACTCACAGGAAAAAAAGACCTCACAGCAAAGATTGGAATTTGAGTGCATAATAGACAGCTGAACTGGGAGAGCTCCCATAGAGGCCACTGGAACTGGAATTGCTTAAGCATTGAGTGTGACTTCCATGAATTCTTCATCATGCTTTTCTTGTAGGGATTTCTAGATCACTTCTGGTTCTCAAATCTAAAGAATCTTCAGAGTGCACTGCCCAAAACCCTTTCTTGCTGTAGTTCTGGCTGAAATGGGAACTTGTCAGTGCTGCGATATTTATAGAATATTTTTCTACCCACAATCCTAGCTCCTAGACACAAGCTGTTACCAAGTTTGGTTTTGGGAATTGAACCTTTTTCTGTAGCCTGTCTTTTCACAGCCTGACCATTAGGTGTTAGCTCCTCTGTGCAGAAAAAAATCCTTTATATGAAAAAAAAAAAGAATATACAGAACTTCTAGGATTCCAGCATGGGTACAGATCTTTCTGATGAGGCTTCCTATTTCAGCAGTGAAATTGAGAATAGATGGGAAGTTTGTCTTCTTTTTTGCAGAGTTTTCTGTTTTTATTTAATAAAAAAGCAGGGAGTTGCTGCTGTCTTATTAACTTGCAGCCAGCATGCTTATCTTCTTTGTTCTTTGTTAAATATGAGCTGGCATGTGTTAGACTGTGTTAGCGTTCACTCTTTGGGACTTCAGTGGTTTCTAAATTTGGCATTGCTAAGCCGGTGCCCTTTTTGCTTGAATCAATTGGAGCTGCTATTTTTAGAAACAAAAGGGAATTGAAATAGCAATTTTCTTTCCATGTAATGGATCCCCAAGAGGAATACTGATGTAAGCTCTCTGTCATCCTGTATTCTCCCCTTCCCCAAAAGCACTCAGACGAAAGGCAGCTGTCATGGTTTGCGGCTGTATTAATCTTTAATCAATCGAGTGTTTTCTGCATTCAGGTGTTCAGGGAAAAAAAGGGTCACGACTAAGATCTGCCTGGAATAACTAAGCACTCATGCATGGTCTGTGCGGTCAGAATTTGTGGATAACGGCAGGGATAGATGGAGCAGCTAAAAATAGTATATGCTTCCAGTGTTTCTCCAGTCTATTTTTGATGCTTGATTTTGATAAGGTTGATTGGAGTCTTACTAAAAATAGCTGTTCCTAGCAAGCTGAGGACAAAAAGTAGAATATTTTTAACCAGCATGGACTAAAGTACTTTTGTTGGCTGGAGATAATCTAGAAGCTTGGTATTGGTCAAATGCCAGTGATTTATATAAATCTGTAATAAATGAAGCACTGCTTGATGCCAAGCAGGGATAGTCTTTTCTCCCCTTGCCAGCTTTTGTTTTCCCCAGGAGCTGTCATATTCTTAATATAGCCTCTGTGTTTCGTAGCAGAAGAATCTTGAGTCTTCAGTTATTTATGGGCTGTACTTTAAACCTATGCTAAGGTTAGCTGTGCTGTGAAGTTCCTCCCAGCTATATTGCTTCAGCAATACACAGAGGGTTCTAGCTTATGTTGATATGTGCTGCAGCTGGATACTATGCTGTGACAGACCCTCACTCGATTCTGGGTTCAGTCTTGCAGGACAGGGATGGCTCTTCTGTGTGAAGGGAGGATATTGCAGACGGACTAGCTCTGCAGTGACCATTTTGGCAACAAATTGGAATGCTTCTCAGGGGATCAGAGATGTAGCTAAGCTACCCTCCTTGAAATCTGTTGGTTAGCTTAGTTTTTTGACCGGAAGGGTGTACGTATTCCCGAATTGCTGGACTCACATCTGCCCAGGGAGAATAAATTGCTGGTGGGCTGAGTGACATGCATGAGTGCATCTTCAGTACTCTGAAAGACTGCCTGAAACTCTGGCTTTTCTGAATGAAGATGGGAAAATGGCTGAACCAAAATGAATCTGTAGTTTGAACAGACTACTAGAGAACATGCCTAATAGTTCTTAACTTCGTTGTGCAGGTGGGCAAAGCACTGCAAGGACTGTGCCTGGTGCTGTTTGCTAGAGGCAATATGGATAAAAGTATTCTGTGCTTTATCTCCATTAGGCATCTCAAAAGTTCATTTTGCTGTGGAAAACGTGTGTTTGTATCTGAAGGCAGGCTTGAACTCTTTAAGCTTTTTTTTCCACTGTAGTATAACCTTGAGTTGGGGAGTCACGAATCTATAATCTTGTTTCAGCGTGATTGCTCTGCAGAACTGCAGTAGAATTTTCTATGCTTGCTGTTGCTCCCTCTCCCTGTGTCAACACTGGTCTTTGCTCCTGTCGTGAGACGAGATGATTTCTACATGCCTTCCTCATGCTTTACTGCACCACTCTTTGCTTTTGTTTTAAGATGTCCTGGCTGCATGAGAAACAAGTGAAAATTTTCTTCCTGCATCTTGAGTACTCACTTCAGTCACAAAACAGACTGCCAATGGCTACTGGGTTCTGGTTTTGCCTGGCTCTGGAATAGTAGTCCCTTTTTTATGAACAAGGAATACACCTCTGTTATATCTGTTAGGAGGTGGTGGATGTTTTTTGGTGACCTCTTATTTGTCGACACAGTGGCTGTTACTTCTTATAAGCAGAAAAACATGTGAGTTCCCCACACTGTTGGTGGCACTTTATCTCTCATATTTAGCCACAGGCTGTGGGATTTCTGAGGGATGCAGGTGCTATTGGAAACATTTGTTTATTTACCCCTATGTAAGGCTTCTGGAGACATGTCTACATTTTTCTCCCATAAAGTACCACTGGTCATTTTAATCTTCTAGACTAAAATCACTGGTTGCATGTGTTCCACAGGCTTGGTCTGTGGCTTTTTTAACAACAGGAAAGATGTTCCTTTTAGTGCAAGATGACACATCTCACTGACTGGTGAGGTTTTCTGACTTCGTTTGTCAAGGGCTGCCCTGAGTACTGGCCAGGAAATGTTGCCAATGCTTATGAACTGCATCATACCTGTTGTATATTTGACAAAAGCTGTGCAGCCTTAGGAGATAAGCTGACTGGGTGGTATTAAGGTGTAGAGAATTAGTGAGTTGTGTCTGTCAATAACCATTCTAGTAGTGGAAGCTGTGGTGGATGCCTGTGTAGCTGTATCTTAAATTAAAGAGATCACTGTAAGAGGTCAAAGATGTATAGTTAAACTGCAGGTGGGAGTTGAAAAGTCTATGGGGGAAGGTATGGGTTTCTTTTTTCTTTCTTCTCTCCCCACAGCCACATAGGAAGCAAAATTCTGGCACAGCTGTTAAGGCAAAGATGCTATACTGTCCTAAGGTGAAGATTCTGGTGATTCAGGGAAATAATTACATGATGTATTAAAGATAATATGCTAATAAAAAAAATTGGCTACTGATTTATGATCTTGTGCTGATGAATTGTACATATACAATGGTAATTGAAATACCTACAGCCTACATATGGCATAACCTCTTCCAGCAGTGTGAGCAGATGATGCCCCACACTGCTCTCATTGTTTGGAGACCTTGATATTACATTGGCAGGTTCTTTTTGCTCCCTATCACTGCATCCAAAGCATGGGTGGGTTCATTTATACTAACCTGGTGTACACTAGTGGCTAGCATGAATAGTGATTTTAGTTTCTCAGCTTTCCAACTTCTTGCCTACCGCTTTGAATAGTATAGGGTTTGGAATATAAGACTATTGATGCAAAACTGAAATGAAAGCGAGAACTAGAGGATGAGACCATACATACATCTGTCACCAGTTATAACAATGATTATACTAGCCTTACCCAAAATATCATTTCCTAGAAGAGCAAAAGATGTTCCTTTCAGTGTGCTGGACTCACTAGGGCCAGGCTTTGTTGACTCTGACTCAGAACAGGAATTTTTAGACAGGCTTTTTTGGAACTTAAAAAAAATGATGTATATGTCAGCTCTCTAGTTACGTGTATACTAGTTTCAAAGAAGTTTCTTGAGATGGGAAATCTGCTCCGGGTGAGAATTAATTATTTTGTGAAATACCATGTATCCAGAGCTGCTGAGGACTGGCCAGTGGGAACTTTCCAGGGTAGAACATCTCCAGCCCAGTGTGGGTGCATTTATCAAGAATGATGTGCTCTCAGAGTATGTTGTTACTGGATACCTTCCCTTATCTTTTATCCCCTGACTTTTAGGGCTGTAGGGGAAAAGACCAAGGTGTGTGTTGACTTCTTTGTCTAAAATTAGCCAATGCTGCACTACAAGCTTCCATTCAGTCAAACATTTGCTTGGTGGGCTCACACACAAGTTTCCTGGGCACTCTTTTGCTTCTTTCCTGGAGACAGCAGATGGCTGAAGTGGGAAGCTACTACAGTTAGTCTGACTACTGACTAAATGTGTGTAATCACACGTTGGTGCTGGTGCAGCTTTCTTGTATAGACAATAACTTACTTCTGGCCTACTTGCTTTGCCTTCTTTAAGCTCCGCCAACCGCAGTCAGTTTGTAACTTTTGTTGGAAGGCAATTTGTAGAAGAAACAGAATTCAAAAGCTTAATCCACACTTGGAGTCAAACTAGCTTGGGCGCATCAAGTTGATAGTAGAAATTTAGTTAAACTGACACAGCTTTGGAGTGGTTGAAACTGCAACATTTTTCTCCAGTATAGAAGCTTGAGATGAATGTAATCAATATGAAAATTGTGACTTTCTAATGTACAAGCTTTAGGTAATCCAAAATGTGGAGGGAGATAAGGTGGCTGAACCTTGATTTCTATGATATTGTTCCTATCAATTGCCTTTACCCCACCTCTTTTCCTTTCTTTTACAATGTAGGGTTGAAGTTTTGCTTTCTGCTCTGGCAGATTCCTGTCAGGGCAGCCTTTCTGACACTCCAAACTGTTCACTAGGATCCAGTAAACAGGCAGTAACCAGAGGTGGCTGAACTGGGTGCTACTGGTCAGTAGCAGGCCAGGTCTGTGTCAGTGCATGTTTCCCATTGCAGTCCATGGCTGCTGACCTAGATGGCCTCTCCACCAGTGCAGCTGTAGGTGGGAAATTAATTTGCTTTGAATGGGAGGGAACTGAACCAGGTGGCTTCTCTCAGAGGGCCTTAGGAAGAGAAGTGTGGCCTAAATAAAATGGGGTTTAGGTCAGATGTTGCAAAGTAGTCCTTGTACTGTCTTCTTCAAGATGGTGTGGGAGCATGGAGCAGAAGAGTTATCCTTCTCCATGTGGAACCACTAATCAAATTATGGTCTCAATGTCATCTTGTGAGGAGTTCCCTTATTGCTAAGAAAAACTAGCTGCGTATTTTATTCTGCTGCCTATGCCTTTTCCTGCAGCAGGAGCAAAACAGGGATGTGTTTCAACCAGGAGTCTGTTTCTGTAGGTGATGGCTCAAGCACTACTTTTTTCCTTATGGGATTTTGTACTTTTTATGTACATCAGATTTTTAAAAAATTTCTCACATTCTATTCTGAAGGATACTTTAACCTCTGGATTATAGGTTATTTTAATTTGAACTAGGGCCTTTAAGGGGGAAAAAACCCAAACATCCTGTTACTCACACTTAAGTTAGAAATCCCTGATCTTCTGCTTATGTCTTGTGTTCCAGCTGATTCCATTACCATTTACCTAAGCAATGGATTCAATAAATGAGTAAATATCCTTGACTGAAACTATTTGTACTTTACTGAGTCTTTAAGGGCTACAGGTGCTTTTTGGAGTCCCTGCCTCATGGAGCATGCATTTTTGGCAGCAGCTGCTAGAAGTGGAATAACTTACAGTGTCAGAAAACAGTATTTAAAAATGCTGAGCTTGTTATCTAGGAATAAAACTATTAGGTCCATAAATTCTGGGTTGGAAGGAGAAGAAACAATTTTAAGTGTTACAGAGAATGGATCTTCTTTAGGTGCCTCACTAACTATAGCAAAAGGAAAAACCCCTTTCACTGAGTCGCAGAAGTTGAATGTTTTCCACATTGGGTCAGCTTAGAATTTGTCCTGCTACTGTTGTGATCCTTACAGGGAGGGGTCCTGGTACTGTTTTCACTATACTCCTGTTTGCTTCATTGCTTTGGTGAAGCAGCGATGATTTGAGTGATAATACATAATGTGAATCCCAGGTCAGCAGGGCTGAAACTGAAGCTTTTTAGTTCTTGAACTAAAAAGATTGTGCTGTCCTGCAGGACTGTGGTGTGTTTGGCTTAATGGGTAACAATATAGGTGCAAGCTTGGTTGCAGGAAATGGGCTCCTAGGAATGTATTCTTGATTTCTTCCCTAAAGTCTGATTTTTATTGGTCATTTGGACCCTTGATTCACCTTTCATTACATGGCCTTTTTTCTGTATCAAAACCATCACTCACACTTTCCTAATGGTGGCTGAATAGAAAGTGGCAAAACAGTGTGACACAGACACTTGGTTTTCTCAATAAAATTCCCTGGCACTGACAGTGCAGCAGTCAGAGCTCTGTTTATTAGCTGGAGCATCCCATGTGTGCAGTATGCATATCCTTATATGCTGGAGTTATGGCATCTTGCAAATGAACCCTGAAACCAGGGAGGGGATAAACATATGCATGTACCTTCATCTGTGGTCATCTGGAATCTTGCTTAAATCAGGGATATGAGTGGATCTTTCCTTCTAGCCTATTACTGAATTGTTGCCGGACCATTCAAACTCAAATAGGATCTTTGCTGGCAGTTTAATCTTTTGTCACTACATCCACTTATTTATGGATAGCAGACACAGAGACTGAAAGGGTTATAGCATTTCTTAGCTATTATTACTCAAACGAAAATATTCTGGCTGCAGTTTGCATGCCAGTTGTGAGAGGGGATCTGCAAGCGGTAACTAATCAAATCATCTGCAAACACATCTCCTTCTGGTGCTCCAAAGGGAAGTTATCACTGAGTCCCAGTGCCAGACAACACCTCTCTCTACTGTGAGTTCCATTCAGGGAGAGGTTGACCTGAGAGTTAAGCCAACACTCCCAGTTCACTGTTCTGAAACATTAAACAAGTCTAGTTATTTGGCCATGGTTACATTCAGTGATAAGCAGTGGAAGCACAAACCAAGCTGTTCTGATAAAAGGACAGACAGAAGATGTCTGGTATGTTGTGTGGCTGCTTGGAGAATGAGAGCAGAGACATGTAAATGAGGTTAGACAGGAGAGCTAAAAGTGTAAGGATGTCGAGGTGTAGGCATTGGGTTTGGTGAGAAGAAAAAGCTGAGAGATAAAAGTGGTGCTGAATGTACTTGTGCTAAAAGTGGTTGGAAAAGCAGTTTCTGTATGGAGGAATTGCTATTTACTGAGATGATCAGCTACTGGTGTGGCGAGAGCCCTGGAATAATCTGTCAAACTAATGGCATGTTGAGTCACTCACAGCTTCTCAGCTTGTGGAAAGGAATCCTAGAAAGACTTGAAACTTGACACAGATCCAGTCACCCACAGGTAAGAAAGTTCAAGCTGTAGAAGCCCGGCTTGCAGCTGATGCCTGGATCAGTCACTCATACTTGCTGCTGGTGAGCACAATGGTCATAGGGATCTGAAATCTGCTGGAGTAACACTAACAGAGAGCTGTTGCCTGTGTCCTAAAATCTTTTTCTTGGTGCTTACAGGATTGGAGATAAGTTTTATTTTACTGTATACTTAAAACTAAGTTGGCAACTGGTTTAATAGTCATAAATCAGCTTTTTTTAGTTAGATGGCTTGGAAATCTCAGTCCACAAAGCCTCTGAAGAAGTGTATTAGGACAGAGGACTGACTTGAGAAGGGGTGCTGAACCTGGTTGTTGGAACATGTTAGGCTCCTAACCCCATCTCTTTCTCTCCTTTCTTACCTATGGAAAGGTTTTAGTGTGAGTTTTTAAAGTGATTTCATAAAAGCTGTACACCAATTCTAGAGGCTTTGATGTGTTTCTGTCTGAGATGAGTTATTTAATAGCCTACAAATGAAAGCACCCATTGCAGTCACTTCTGTGAAGCAATATAGATTTGTCTTTTTTTGTTGTTGCAGTGGTCACAGGAGCTACTGATGGGATTGGAAAAGCCTATGCAGAGGAGGTAAGAGTTCTTATCATTTAGAAGTCTGTCTTGATTCATGGCAATATGTCAAGCTGTCTCAACTCTGTCAAGCTTCATGTGATATCTCCTCACCTTAACATTGGTATCCTACCTTGCCTCCTTCTGATAACCAGCCAAAACTTATATCTCCTTTTGTTAATTTCTTTTATTTGTAAGCTATATTTTCAGCTATTACCTTGTCCTTCAGTTTTTATTTTTTACTTTTTTAATTTTTAAAAGAATTTTAACTTTCTCAGCCCTTGGTATTTCCTTTTGGTACTTTCAGGCTGACT
>VWYI01014259.1:0-14658 GCA_013399455.1 Anthoscopus minutus | reverse complement strand
GGGGCAGAGCCCCCGGGGAGCGTAAGGCATCCCGACAGATCACTTCCATGGGGTCAGCTCTTCAGGAATGGATTCCTCCAGCATGGATCACTTCCATGGGGTCAGTTTTTCAGGAATGGATTCCTCCAGCATGGATCACTTCCATGGGGTCAGTTCTTCAGGAATGGATTCCTCCAGCATGGATCACTTCCATGGGGTCAGTTTTTCAGGAATGGATTTCTCAAGCGTGGATCACCTCCATGGGGTTAGTTCTTTGGGAACACTTTGCTTGCATGTGGGTCCTTCCTACAGGGTCAGTTCTTCGGGAATGGATTTCTCTAGCATGGATCACTTCCATGGGTTTGGTCCTTCAGGAGCCTGCTGTGCTTCTGCAGCACCTTTTCCTTCATACCCTTTTTCTGGCCAGTGTACTTTGTAAAAGCACTCATTATTCTTCAAATTCCTTGCCAAATTCCGTTCCAGCTATGCTTTACCTTTCCTAACCCCATTCCTCCATATCCAGGCAGCATCTCTGCATTCTTCCCAGTACAGACATCCCTGGTCCCATTACCATGATCATGTGGATGCCTCCCACAGGGTCAGCCTTTCAGGGAAGGGCTGCTGCAGGGTGGTTCCCCCATGGGAGCAGTCCTTCAGTCACATCCTGCTCCCATGTGGGTCCCTTTCCATGGTGCCTTCAAGAGCAGTTTGTTCCAGCCTGGGTTTCTCCCATGAGGTCACAAGTCCTGGGATGAACCCTACTCCATCGTGGGTTCCTTTTCCCACCACAAAGCAGGATGAAAAACCAGGAAGCTCTACCCCAAACAGTATTGACAATTCAAATGTTCTGTGATTGCAGGACACTTAAGGAAATACCTGCTTTCCATTATAGGATTGTTTTACTCTCTGTGATGAAAAAGACATTATACAGTTTGTGGACAAAAGTAATGTGTTTAGATATTAGTAATAGTTGATTGTTTATTTTGCATCTTAGTTCACAGCCTTATAACTATGCAGGGAAAAAAAAAAGTATTTCTTGCAGTTTCTTTTTTTTTTCCTGGAAGAGTTATCCAAAGGAGAAAAATACAAAAGAAAGTTGAAGCTTATTTTATTTCCCTCTTTTATTTTCTATGCTCTTCATAATAATGGAAATATATTTTCTTTAGAATCACATAGCTATGAGAGTATTCACAAAATAGTGAACCTATTCAAATCTGTCTTTTAGCTGTTTTAAAGGTGGAAAAGGCAACAATAATAATATTTATTTTCAAATCAGCTACATCATCTGTAAAATGGAATATCTGGGAAATGTCTCACATTAGTCACTGTATACAAGCTGGAACTATCATTCTTTTTGTTAAACACATAATTGCAGAGTGCTCAGAACTATGAGAGCTATCAAAAAATGTGATTAATTACAGACATTCATGTAGGCTGTTCAAAAAAATGCTGTGATTTTGCCAGGGTTTCTTGAAAGCAATGATTTCAGACTTTGTAGTCTTTCACTGCAATAATAAACAGGGCAAGGGGAAGATTTGAAAAATTAATATATAAAATATAACAATTTTAAAGACTTTCACCAAGTAGATTCAACAAGGCAATCCAAAGCTAATTGGAAGGCACCCTGAAAGGCAACCAAGGATTCTCCCTCCCAACGTGGTAATTTCAGCATTAGACAGGCCAGTAACAACTTCTACATCTGTGACTGTAGTTTGAAGGAGGTATCAAATATCCTGGGCTCCAAATTTCTTTAGGAAAAAAGCCCCCCACAATTCCATTCCACTTTCTAATCACTTTTTGAAGAGTCCTGTGTTATGTAGATGTCTAAAGAATTCATGTTCCCAAGAAGAGCAAGGGGACTCTAACATATACAACAACATCTGTTATACCTTTCTCAAAGGGGGAAAGGCTATTGGGGTGTGTCCAGGGCATGGAACAGGCTGCCCAGGGATTAATCTGAGTCACCACTTCTGGAGGTACTTAAAAAATGTGTAAATTTGGGTCCAGCAGGTCAGTGGTTCCCAGAGATCTCCTTTCTACTCTTTTTGATAATGGGTGCATCATTTCCTTTTCTCCAGCCACCCAAGACATCAGTTGTGTGTCACAACTTGTCAGAAGTCATGGAGAGTGGCTTGGACAGTGCATCACACCCTCTGGAGTCCAGGATGTTCCTTGTCAGGAAGCACAGGCTTATGCAAGTTCACGTCCATCTCAACCTGACTTTCTCTTGTGACGGGAGCAACTTTGCTCTTCCAGCCCTTGTCTTGATTTTCAGGGACTTGAGCAATGGGTGAGTACAGATTACTGTTGAAAACTGAGGGGAAAAAGATTTGTTGAGCACTTTGATGTTCCCCATGTTGGCTGTCACCAGCTTTCCTGCCTTATTTACAGGGCACCTTTTCCTTCATCCCCTTTTTCTGGCCAGGGTACTTTGTAAAAGCTCTCATTATTCTTCAAATTCCTTGCCAAATTCTGTTCCAGCTCTGCTTTACCTTTCGTAACCCCATCCCTCCACATCCAGGCAGCATCCCTCTATTCTTCCCAGTACAGACATTCCTGGTCTCATTACCTGGGTATTTCCTTCTTACACTTTAGCCTGACCAAAAAGACCTTCCTGAGCAATGGTGGCTCTTGCACTTAACAGAAATGCCCTTAAAAAGCTGCTGGTTTGGTTTTCTTCCTTTTTCACCACGGGTAGTGGATTCCCAAGGAAGTCAAGATATTTGTTCAGGATCCTGACTCTACAGCTGGCCCACATCCCTCATTAATGTGTTACAGCAGGCACTGCAGCAAATGCTGCCACCACCACTGACATTCCTAATTAACTTTTCCATGTTGGAACAGGTCCAGCAATGCTTCTCAGGTGAATCCCATCACCCCCAAAGGCTTCGCAAAGGTTTGTCCACAACTGTAGGAGGCAAAACCTTAAGTGTTCCCCTGGCCACGCTTACACCTGTTCCTTCCTAAGCCCCTGACTCCAACTGGAAGGATGGAGGACAACAGCCCCAGTGCTCCACATCCTTTTAAAATTTCACTCAAAGGGACACACAGCCTGTTCTGGTGGTTCTAAATTGAAACGTTGTTGGAGCCTGTGTGGAATTTTAGGAGCGGACCTGTAGGAGTCATCAAACCCCCAGCAGGCAGAAAGTTACTCTGGAGAATATTGTCTGCATGGCAAATGAGTATTTTGGTGCCTCCTAGTAAGAAATCTCCAGTAACTGATGGTTTCTATGTTTTCCTGCTGGTGGGTGTTTGCAGCATCTTTGCATGGTTGGCTTCTCCTGGATCCTGTCCATCACTCATGTGCTCCTCATTAACCACCCCCAGAGCACAGACTCTGAGATGCAGGAGCAGTTTAGGGGACAGGGTAAAGATTTTTCTTCCTCCCAAGGCATAAATGCAACATGGTTTAGGACCCCTCAGCCTCTTTACACACAGCAATACACGTATTTATAACCAAACTATCTAAACAATGACATGCAATAAGTTAGTATGAAAGGAAATTACCTTAGTACATCACAGTCATGTCTAACTTATAAGAAAAAATGCAGAAAGGGTCTTTATTTTTTATTTTGTTTTTCTTTCATGTGTATACATGCCTTCTTTTGATATCAGACTTTGACAGTTTCTGTATTAACATATTTTATAAAATTTTTCCGCGTCTGCTTTCAAAATAAGGCTATGACAGATTCTGACACATATACAGTAGAAGAATGGCCTGATTTTTTTATAAAATTATAGAATTTCTTTAGTCTGCACAACACGATGATCCAGCATGATTTTAGGTATCTGCTAATTTAATAAATTTATAACAAGGAAGTAAATTCTGTTCCTCTTGGCTTTCTAGCCAGGATTATTATGGAAACTCAGCGAAGCAGGGAAGGCAGCTGGCTCTTTGTCTGGGGCAGACTCAGCTTTCCTCATGTCTTCTGATAATTCCAGGGAAAGGAATTGCTCAGCAACTCCCTATAAATGCTGCCCAAGAATGCCTCCAAAAGGCTTTTTTTTTGCCCTTCCTCTGAAGCCAATATCCCACAGTACATTCTGAGATTTGATCTTTGATTTGCCATGAGGTGCTGGCAATGATGAGATCTACCTTCCCTCTGTGGTCTTACAGCTGAAGTCTAAGTGCTTTCAGTCACGCCCTGTGCATCAGTTTATAGGTCTCATCATCCTTGTTGGATTCATTTCTTTAATCTGCATTGATTTAATTTGCCACATTTCAATTTGGCCCGCACAGAACACCATGGTTCAGCTGGAATTGGCCAATAAAACAGCAAGGTCCACTTCTAGCAGTCTACATTCCTTTTCCCTGTCTCCATACTGTCACTTGTTATTTTAAAGAGGTGAAAAAGACTTTTCTTCTGTGTGCAAGATGTTACTGCATAAACCTGATTTTTTTTCTTCAGTTCTCCTAGTCGTGATGCGCTGACCATCCTTTATTTCTGCAGTTTCTAAGTATAATACCTCTCAGGGGAAATTATAGCTTTAAATGCTGATTGGGTATGTATGCCAAGGGGTAGACACGTAATTCTATACATGTATATGGCAAAATTAAAAATGCTAATCTCCCCTATTTTAGATTTTAGAACTTGGGAAAATTTTAGAAGCTTAAAGGCGTAATACACTATAATTTTTTTCTGAAACGTTTTAATACAGTGACGTGCATGTTAGCCACTGAATTCAAGCTGTGTCTCAGGATACAACTATTTATATATGATTTCTATTTTAGAGCAAGGGCTGTCTTCACATCAGCAGACTTCTTCCCTCACCTGTCCACAGAGCAGACTGCTGACAAGTTGTCCTGATAACGCCTTAAAAGCAGAAGAAACAAAGCATATAAGACCATGGCATTTCAAATTATTTTTTTTTCTAGATAACAATGTTTAAAAAAAGACTGGATCTGCTGTTCCAGGACATGGATTCACTTGGTGTGAAACTGATACTGCCAAATACTTTCACACACCTGTGTAAAAGCAACAGGTATAAATGGAAATAAAGAACTCAAGTGTTAGACTCAAGGTGCTAATAAGATCCAGACATACATTTTTAGACACAAGCAGTTTCAGGAAACTTTGTTTTTTGGTCTGGGAGTGACTCAGTCTTGCCAAGGGACAGAGTGGCTTCCTGGAAAGTTGAAATGGGAAATCTATACAAAGCACAAACCCCATCTTCCAATCTACCAGCTTTTAGAACTGGGATAATAACTCTGGCATAGGTGGAAGATTCAAACTCCTTCATAAATAGTAAATGGGAAAGAGCTTACCTGCAGTTGGGATGCTGTCATAAACACTAGTAGTTATTGTCTGTTTTCTTGAGGAACAAGAGTGCATTTATTATTTAACATCTGTGGAAAAATGCTCTTCATGTGAATGTCTGACTCAAGCCTCTCTGAACAGCTTTTATTTTTTTATTTCTGAGAATATAAAATATAATTTATTTTAAGACTTTCATGTATGTCACAGTTTAATTTCACTCCAGTTAAGCTGTGGTGTTTTCACAAAGTTAAAATGCAAAATGCCCCTCAAAATTGCTTGTGTAATTTTTGCTAAAGTGTACTTCTGTTTGCTTCAGTATTGGGTTGAGCCTCATGTGCAGAGAGGTGGCATTAATTAGACACAGAAATGCAACAAATATTTTCATAACAATTCTTTAATTAAGATTGGGAGGTAAGGGCTGTAGCAGTAAATGACACAGAGAGTGGGTATAGCCCAGAACTGATTCTTACCTTTCTAATGAATTCTGAAGGATGAAAACCCTTCTCACTTGCATTTAGCAATACAGGAAGTCAGGAGCACCTGATTCCCTTCTGGTTTTTTTTTGTTTGTTTTTTTTTTGTTTTTTTTTTTTTCTGGGGTTCTTTTAAGTACCTGAGGCTTGATAATTTAATACAGTAATGAGAAACAGGTGTCATTTATTTGTACATCTACCCATTTCCCAGAGTTACACCATTTCAGTCTTTTTCTCTGAATTAACTCCACTGCTGAAAACACCTGTAAGGTGCACTCATCCAGTGAACCTGGCTGCACAACGAGATGAAACGTAAAGATAATCACGTAGGTATGTGGGGATTTCACTGTGGATCTCATAATACAAAACAATGCACCCTATTCCCAGGCTGCTTTTCTGTTTCCCTTGCAAAGCCTGATGAGACAAAAAGATAGCCAGGATAGCTACTATTAAAACAAGTTTTCTGTGGCATTTAAAGATAGTGAAAGAAATTTGCTGGCTTTTAAAAGAATGCTCCAGAAATTGGTGAGTTTCAGTTTTGCTTTTCGATTGCTTGGAGGAGGAAATGGTTGTGTGACCCACTGCCTCTGAATGTGCCTTTTTTTTATAAGAAAACAAGCCAGGACCCTTCAAATATAAAACCCCATCTCACTAGATCATTGTGCTGCTTTAATGTGCCATGCCTAGCATTTTAGGAGGGAACCCTTTTGATGTTTCAAGTCAAGTACAGTGTACATGCAGGGTCTGAATTCACAGAATCTTAAGAATCCTGGAGCCATTTGTGCTGCAAAGGACCTAAAAGGTCATTGATTCCAACCCTAATTAAGACTCAACGATCTGAGGGGTCTTTTCCAATCTAAATGGTTCAGAGGTTCTGTAATGATTAAGAGATGAGATCTCACTTTGGTTTGCTTGAGACAGATTCTTTCTTTGAAAAAAAATTCTGCTGAAGAGAATAAGATGTTTTGTTTTATGCTCTGTAAACACACAGGCTGCACTGAGAGGAAAACTGCAGGTGAATCACAGGGTCCTCCTCTATGACAAAAACTACATGAGATGCCCCATGTTGTGCTGCTACACAGATAGAGATTGTTTAACTACAAACTGCAATTTCCCTCCTGCAAGATCCACAAACATGGTGTGATCACGCAGTAGAAACTTTCTGTAGGGTTCCAGCATTCACAACTGTGACTTACAGTTTGGGGAGTTGCCTGCAGGCAGAATAAATGTTTCTTTTGTGTTGGTGCCCGTTACATGAGAGAGAAAGGCCAAGAGTTACCTACAGAAAGGGCAGACTCTTCTCTACACCTTTAACCATGTTTGTGGCATCTGTGAACACGGTCATGAAGGCTGCCAGGTCGGACTGGGAAATGGGGGGTCACATATCCATAAAGGAAAATATTCTTCCCTCTGTGAGGAAGGTGAGGCCCTGGCACAGGGTACACAGAGCAGCTGTGGCTTCCCCTGGACCCTGGAAGTGTCCAAGGCCAGGCTGGATGGGGCTTGGAGCCTGGGATATTGGAAGGTGTCCCTGCCCATGTCAGGGAGTGGGGCAAGTTGATTTTTAAGGTCCTTTCCATCCCAACTTTTCCATGGTACGCAGTTTCAATATGTTGTGCAGACATGCAGTATCTTAACGTCTCTTGATTGAAAAAGTGAATATCCATCACCTAAGAAAAGATTCATACCATGTGGGTGAGCTGTACGAGCTTTTTCTGGCCACCAGCTGAAAGTCGTGTGCTCCACTTGCGCTGTGTCAGAGTTTCGGTCGTGCTGGAGCCAGAGCTCTTCCACCCACCACACAAACTGAATCTTGGCTTACACACCTGCTAGCAGCCAGGCAGACAGGCTCCAATTAAATCCTGGGACATGGTTTTGCCCCAGGCCTGTGGCGTAGGCATCTCTGGCAGCTGGGATTCAGATTTTCAGGTTGGCTGAATTCTTTTTCAGTGGGAGATGACTGAATGAGCAGAAGATGTTCATTAGAGGAGGCAATCATTGATTAAGTACTGTATCCTTCCTGCCAGAGTGCTGCAAGGAGCAGTGTTCCACCAGAAGAGTTCTTAAGAGAAACTTGCACATCCTCACTCTCCTGGGAAGAAACAGAGCTGAATTCTCAGGGTTAAAGCCATGATCACCTTAAGATATCTTAATAATATTCTTAAGACTTGGCGTCCCATTTCCTCCATCACAAAGTTCACAATGTCTGTTTGTAAACAAAAGGTTTCTTCATTCTGGGCCCTGCTCCTGCAAGAGGATGCGGCTCCCTCCCTGTGTCCCAAACCCTGGCTTGTATTTGTAGGTTTTAACCTCTAAGTATGACTGTGAAGGGAAAGTGGGAGACAGGGAAAGTGTCCTCACGTCAAATCTCGCCACCTTCAAGGTATTTCTCTAAACAAGCGCATTATTATGACCAACAATAGCTTCAGATCTTCCCCCATGCTCAGCAAAAAAAACGACTCTCCCTCCTTATTGTCATGCTAACAGTGGGTATCTGTCACATTCTGAATACACCAACACCCACGAGGAACTGATTTGGGCTTCTGTGTAGCCACCTCAGTTTGCCAGTCACCTACTGAATGTTTATTTTTGTCTTTCCCCATCTTTGTCTTTGCTCTCCGTTGTGCAGAGCTCTAAAGCATCTCTGTTGTAGTCACATTTTTGACAAGGAGGAACATCTTCAGGTGTTTCACGCGGGGATCAAGAGTTAAAGCATCATTTAAGTGAAACTGCCTTCACACCTTGTAAGAAATACACAGGGATGTTAAAGATCTCTTTTTTTTTTTGGCATCTCAAATAAACTTCAGGTCTAGCAGACACAAAAATGATTATCCTCAGCCCAAGATCCTTGATCTCTAAGGGAAAGCTCTTAACATTTCTTTTTTTTTTTAAAAAAAGGCTAAAGCCCTAAGCCTTATTCACACTTTTATAATCTGAACAACAGAAGTGTGAGGTTCACTTGCTTGTTTTTACAGCTTTAGGAGTAAGAAAGGGCAAGCATCATGTGGCTGAGACACAGAGAAACTCAGACAGAGCTTCAGGGAAAAGGTCACTGGAGCAAATATTAGAGGAAGCTGCTCAAATGACTGAGAGATGGCGACAGTTTTTTGGTATGATAAGAGGCAGCAGGAAGTCAAGAAAGAGAGCATTGCTTTATGCCAAGAAACCAGAATGACTCACATGCCTGTCAGAAATAACCTCAGAGAAGCAGAGAGGCTCTTTTTGGGCCCATAGGTACGAACCAAAAAGAAACCCAAACCCAAAATCTCACAGGCAGCTGGACAAGTTACATGGAATCTGAGTGCCACGACACCAAACCTAAAGAGCTGACACATGGGGAGAGCATTTCCCAAGCCCTCAGTATGCTTTGAGCTCCCTGGGTCTGACAATCCGAGTGTGAATCAGGGATTACTGAGCATTAGAAGGAAATCTGCTTGAGCATGGCAACAGCACTTGCAATTTCATAAATATTCCAGCCAAGCTTTCGTGGTGAAGAGTGTCTTTTTCAAGTATGTGCACGGCCTGTGAATTGATTATCTCCACCTAATGTTCTTTTTTAGGGCTTCTACTCAGCAGCAGAGTGGAGAACAGTTGATCAGAATCAAGTATTTTGTAACAGATGAAAGCAGATGCCTGTCTGGGACATCATGTGCATATAGATGTTAAATAAAATAACTAACAGGCATTTACCTGTTTTATCACAGGAGTGCATCCTTGTTCAAGAAGCAGGAAGGTGTTGGCTCACTGATTTGTCCAATTTTGAAAGAATTTTTAAGAACAGCTTTGTCATTTAGTCCAAAACATGCCGAGAAAATTTACCACAAGGGGCTGAGATGCCATTTTATTTTTCTCCACTTGTCCTTAGCTTTTCTCTTCACGCTCAGAGGGCAAAATATAACAATTTTAGAAGTGGACCCATGGTTACCTAAAATTGTAAAATATAACAATTTTAGAAGTGGACCCATGGTTACCTAAAATTGTAATGGCTTGTTAACAAGTTGCCAAACAGGGAACAACAATAATGTGACAATATTGAAATCACTGGACTGTTTTGGGTTTTGTAATGGACCTGAAGCTGGTTCTGTTTTAACCAAGGTACTGATACTCTGTAATTGTTAATGTACTGAAGTCTGAAGGCCATCACCAAATTCTGGAAATTCATTCTGAAGCGCTAGTGTTTGATACAAGATGGGGAAGCCTGTGCACATTACAAGTCAAATTAAAGTATTTTCATAATTTCATCTTAATTTTTGGCATTTATGAACTGTTAATTCTTCCTGTAAATGTGCTTGCTGCAAGAACTTGAAGAGTAACAAAGGGATTTTTTTCATAAATCTCACAGATTATGTACAGTAGTCAATTATGTTTACTCTGTTTTTGGTTTGTTTGTTTGGGTTTTTTTTGTAATTGTGTTTAGATCATCAAGGATTTTAAAGCTCTGTAAACATTTCTTTTGTAGGATTTCTATTTATTTATTTAAATTAAAGGATCAATGTTATACAAGAAGGAAGGTTATTTTGGGGAGGATAAATTAGAATGCATGGTATGGAAGAAGACTATTGCTGAAGCCTAAGAACATCCAAAACATTGAAAAATTCATTGACATGAAATTATGTCATCCTTAACTACTCGTTATTTTTCTACAGTTTAAGTCAATGAGCTTTAATCTGGAGTTATTTGGTGCAGAACAGTTTTCAATAATACACTGCAATGAAAAATAAAATGTTTTGCTCCACAGACATTGATGGGTGTAATATTGGAAGGCTAACTGCACATCTCTGGGATTTATTTTGTTCTTCTGCCTTGAATACTTCAAGGACAACTTTGCCACATGGGGCAGGGGTTGGACTGGGCAGGGGTTCTTGTGGGTCCTTTCCAGCTCTGGAGAGTCTCATGATTAATTCTATTCGACAGTGGGGTTAAGTGACCATATTATCTCTTCTTCTCCTTTTTTATTATTTTATCATGAGAGTCTGCAGATTGTTTGTGTATTATGTTTATGTTTTACGTATCATGTTTGCATTTGCACTTTTGTTTTCTACATCTCTCTCCAAGTCAGAATGGATTTTATACCATGGCTGGATGATGCCAGTATCCTAATGTTTAATATTTCTAAACTCTGTGCTTTTTAGGGAAACCACAGGCCCAAAGGTTTTTTCGACAACACAAAATCATAGAACCAAATAATCACAGAATGGTTTGTGTTGGAAGGGACCTTAAAACTTATCCAGTGCCAGCCCTGCCATGGCAGGGACAGCTCCCACTGTCCCAGGCTGCTCCAAAACCCAGTGTCCAGCCTGGCCTTGGGCACTGCCGGGGATCCAGGGGCAGCCACAGCTGCTCTGGGCACCTGTGCCAGGTTCTCAGCACCTTCATTGTGTGGGTAAAGGTGCTCTCTGTAGTATCCAAAGCTCGATATTACAAAATTATCAGGTTTGAGAGACATCACAGGTTACTGTACGCAGTAACAGGAAACAGATTATTTGAATGTAAGCAGAAATGCAGTACACACGTACCAGCAATGCCTCAAAAAACCCAAGCAAAAAAACCACCAAGATACCACTTCAATAAAGTAAAAAAGAACCAAATTTATAAAATAACTGAACAATAAATTAGAAATTAATTAATATTTAATTTAATTAAAATTAATTAATAATTAATAAATTACAAGACAACCAAAACCACCCTAGTGGTTTCATGTCCACATTAATAGAATATCTGTTAAAAGATATCCTGCTTAGCTTTTGATTAGAAATTTGTTCTTGGTTGACAGATGGTCTTTAACAACGAGGTACAACTAGAGGAAAAAAAATTACCTTTAAATATTTCTGGTTTTGTTTCTTTTCCTCAATCAATCTTAGGGATTAAAGCAAACTATGTATTGTCCTGTAAGGGAGGTTGAGGAATTATGGGGAGACTGGAAATTATTTTCTGACCTGTAGCCAAAAGGGATGGTGACTCCTCTGCTGTGTCTCAGTAAATGATCACCATTGTGGAAACACCCACAAAATTGGGGTTTGTGGAAAACATGTAAGCTCCTATTAATTACAAAGGTTATTCTCATAGAATAAACAAAAATATTTGTTTATTCTTCTAACTTACAAACTGTACTCTTTAGGCCAAGCTTCTGACATCTGCAGGGAGACAGCATGACTAACACAGCCAAGATGTTATTTATTTTAGACTTCAGCCTTACATTAATTTTAATGCCAGCAGAGGCCTTCAGTACTAGGCTTCACTGAAGTCACTTCAATTCAATACATAATTCAGAAGAGGTTTAGCAGTGTTATATATGTGTTTACTTATACCTGTATAAGTATATAAAGTATATAAATCCTTTTATATTTATACATAGATTGTTCACGTCCGAAATACTTTTGCAAAACTTTATTCTGAAGGTGTTTATTTGAAATGGTCAATAAACAAACTGTGAGTAAGTGTGTGAAATTATTTCTCACCCCCGCTACAAAAATACATAAATTAGAATCACATAAAAGATTTCAGAAAAATCTATACTGCAATGCCAAACGGGGTTTTTTTGACAAGAAACACTTTTAGGCATCTAACACATTCATTTTTACTTGTCAGCAAAATAATTCTTGGGGAAAAGAAGTTTTAAAGCAGCTGTCTGTTCTTTTCTTTCTGTGGGCTTTCAAGATTTGCTTAGTTTATCCAGGGGGAGACTCTAGGTAGACGCCTGATAATAAGTAGAAAAGAATATGCATTATTTAATAGATTGACCTATATGCAAATGAACAGAGCATAAACATTTTAATCTAAAAGTGCTTTTGCTTATTTCATTGTGAAACCACCAAAGCTGCACCTCTGAAGTGCACAGAATAATATTGGCTTTAATGAATTGGTTCTGAGTGGTGTTTTGAGACAACAGAGTCTGATGGATCGAGCTGTGCTCTGAGAATTTCAAAGCCTGGATTCCTACTCTTGGTCCTGGCTTTCTGCCAGAGGGAAATTATAGTCATTTTGAGCTAAGATTTCTCTTTCTTATTAAAACTTTAGATTATTTTGCTGCAAAGCATTCTTGAAAATGGTGGTTAATACTCTTACGTGTTTAATTTACACGCGTGAATTATTATAGCATGTATGTCTTCATACGTGTGTGTCTGCTCAAAGCCATGCAACACATTCATCTTTCTGCAAAGATATATAATTTCCTTGTAAAGCAAATTGAATGTTTCCACAGTGAGTGTCCTCTGGTGTGCTTTTACAGATGTACATTTACAGATTAAACACTTTTTTTTTCCTCAATCAGTGCAGAGCCATATGTTAATCAACTGTTTCCTTGAACAGTGGGATGAAAATAAGGACAAAAGACGACATATTGTTCCTATTTAATTAAATACGAAAAATTAAGTAGTCTTCTCTAGAATTTTGCTGGGGTTGCCACACAAAGAACCGCTTTTTGCCCCTCTAATTTCTTTAATGATTTCTGAATTTATGAACAGAAAACTATCTCATTTTTATAGCAACTTGATAGAGGAATTATGTTTTTTAAAGTTATTTTAGCCTTCTTTCTTAATAGCTTGTGTAGAATTTCCTGTAATGAAGAAAAAGGTGGCAAAACCCTCTCTTTCTCCTCATAACATCTTGAAAAATATAGGCAATCGTGTTATACAACATTGAGCAGTCTAATATTCTGAAGGTCAAAGAATATACATATATATATAGATATATAGAACTTCAAATTCAGTAGAAAGTACATCTGGTGATACATCTCTCCCAGTCATTTTCATCTCAAAAAATCCCAGACTACTAAAAAGCCAGAAAGTGATAGGCATCTGCAGAGATTGCCTCACCCCAGACTATGATAAGCAGAAATACAGAAATAAGTAAATGTAAGAACATAGAAATTGCAATCTCCATCCATGGCAACACAGTGAAGGATTAGCTAGTTTAGTCTAGGGGGTATTTTTTGTCCCCCCATACGGTTTCTGTTGAAATACTGACATACTTATAAAAAATTGTTGTTTTAAGAAGTCCTCCCTAGAAGCTGGAGAAAGAGCATGAGGAACAAGCATCACTTGTTTTTTTGTTCATGTGTGTGTGCCTTTTCTCTGTTTGTTTGTGGTTTTAAATTTGTTTGTTTGGGTGTTTTTTGTTGCTTGAGTTTTTGGTTTTGGTTTTTCCTTTTGTTCTGATATGGTTTGGTTTTCTGGGCCTTTAAATCTCTGAGTGTTCATTTGCTCTGCTGAAATGAAAGCAGATATTAACCTTTCAGATATTCCTTTTGTGACACATTGACAGGGTATATGTTTTTTATGACAGAAATGTAGCTCCATATTGAGAAATAAACATAGGATAAAATGTCCCACAGGAAATGAAACTGAGAATGACGAAAATTACTTTATCTAGATCTTTTATTATACTCCTAGCAAACCGTCTTTCTTTGTGTCTGTATTTTTCTTTTTTTGTCTCTATCATGGAACCAGAGAATGGTTTGGGTTGTAAGAGTCCTAAAAGACCTCTTCTTAACACTTCAGCCTTCCATAACATAACAGAACACAGCAACTCATTTAAGCGATTTTCTGGTAATTTCTTGCTTCAAGTACATCTTCCTTTGTACATACAAATATGCACACACACTCTCAACCCAGCAATCCAAATTCCAAGAGAATTAAAGGAGAAAATCCACATATATTGCAGTTAGTATCTACCCCAAAATGTATTTTTTAATTTGTACTAGTTTACAACCCTTACTGTGATATTTTACTGTTGCATGAGGTCTCAGTCAGCCACAAAATCAGTTCTACTTGGAGTTTGATTCAACCTCCATGCTCACTTCAGCACACACCATATCTAATTGAAATATTTTGATGCAGAAACACTGCTTCATCTCCTTTTTCTTAAAAAAAAATCTCTGCCATAGAAATAGGAAAAAAATCTCAAGAGCATTGTTATTACTTGTGCTGGTTTGATATTGGTTGAAATTTA
>VWYI01014244.1:1939-15443 GCA_013399455.1 Anthoscopus minutus | reverse complement strand
TTTGATTTTATGTTTTGGTAAGAAAAACTGACATGGGTTTATTTGTGTCTATTTGGCTTCTGCCAGATGGAAAGGTTTACTCATCAGAAGCAGCTGTTTTAGCAAATTACCTCACTGTGATATAATGACTGAGTTAAAACACGCTATTGAAGAAAATCTTTTCGTTTCCCAGTGAGATCATGATAACTAGAAACAATTTCAATAAGATTTTTGATTTACTTTGGAAAGGATTCAGTTGGAAAGACTGGTGATATAATGATGTACTTCTTTTGTTCACATTTCTTTATATATTAAGCATTTGGATTTGTTTTGAGAAAATGTATTTATAACTTTCTCTGGAGTGATATATTTCATATTAAAAAATGTAACTGCAATTACACTGGGAAGGAATTTACTCTATATACAATATGCTTTACTGAAAAAACTGTTCCAAAACTCACAAATTCATTCTTTGCCATTTATACAAATACTTTGTGCTTATATAATTAAAATAACTACAAGAGAAAATATAAAGCAACACAGATAGCACAAGCTACATACACGCTGCATCCAGAACAGTTATTTGAAGAGACAAACTTTTTTGGGAAAGTTTAAGTGAAGTAGACTTGGCTGACTTGAAGAGCTGAAGTAAAATAACCCACATTTTGCCATGTCAATTTCATCACCGTAACTTTTTCTAGAAGCAAATTCAGCATGTTGGAGAGTAAAATACCACATAACCCTGGCATTTGGCAGGATCTTGGTCCCCTGGTCACAGGGGTGCCTTAGGAACTCTAGTAAAAATTGGCTGTGATGTACTCTGGCAAAAGCTGTGCTTCCTGTGGCTGCTGCAACTAGAGCTGCCCAGCACTTGCATTCGTAGAGGCAATGTCAGTTTTGTCAGCTTTTTTTCCCAGCTCCATTTTGAGATATTTGTTACAGGCTGTACTTGCAAAAAGAAACCTGAACGGGGTACTGAAAAGGCTTTCCTTGCTCCTAAATTTGTCTAAATGTCCTTTGAAGCAAAGGTGGTTGCAGGGACGCCCATGCACAGAGTGTCCTTGGCAAAACATCCTCCACAGAACCTGCCCCTTCAACCAGTGAGCTTAAAAATCAAAATCCTTGTGGCTTCCTTTCTGATCAAGCTGTTTCTTTCAATCATTTTTCCTTTGACTATTGGGGTGGAAGATGAATTTTCACTGCTGTTCATGAATATTTTAGGACACAGCTACAGCAATTGACCAGATGCTAATCCTTTATGAGCCCCTGGCCTCTTAAATACCAACTTTCCTGTGCCAGGCAGTTGCAAGGTACTTGGTAAAAAAAAAATTACAATTAAAATAGAAAAATCTGTTCCTTGTACTAGTTTACACAGGTTAAAATGAGCAGCAACAGCCTACATAACAGCACTAGAGACTTGATTGCGAGAGAGCTTGACACTGTTTATGATGTCTGACCACAGGAAGGTCACCCTGTACACACTACAGCATCATTTTAGGACCTTCTGGAGAGGATATAATACTTCAGCTTGGTTAGCCAGTTCTATGGTTGCACAGTTCATTGATCTTGGACAGCCTCTACGGGCCAGCAGCCACAGTAGGAAATTTAGTCTAGACAGAGCTCTTCTTTGCTTTTATGACTGAAAGTGTATACTTTGAACGGACAGCTTCACTGAGCTGATTCACAGTGAAGCCCACAATGTATTTTCAGAAGCACTGACCGACATAAAAGCCACCAGTAATTTAAAACTCCTTCCACCAACCACACATGGTTGTCTTTCATTTTATTTCTTGCAGACTGTCCATTTTTTATATAGTGTTGTGAAGCTCTTTGCGGTTCCCTTCACCAGCGAATCACTTCAGCATTTGTGCCATCTGCTGTGATTACTTTCACCATATATTTACCGACTCTATGATTACAATAACAATTTGTCATTATTGTAATATTTCTTATTAAGAAATTCAAGCTCCACTGTCACTTTTTGCCAGTTCAAAATGAGTCATTTATTATTCTTCTTCTTAAATTCTTTATTCAGAATGCACAACATTTACAGAGTTATCATATGCTGAATATGCAGTATAGGGTACACTCAATTAGGACTGTGTAGCAATATATATAATATTTGTGCCTCATATTTGTATCTGGATATTAATTTGTAAAGTCTGCAATTTATTTATATAATTCACATAACCTGAAACCTGAGAAGCACTATAAAAATTCTATATCTTTATCAATGGTGAAGATCATAATCAGATACAATAGGGGAGTTCTTTTTCAGGAATATGTTATTCAATTCCCAAATCAGTGAAAACCTTCATTATTATTATCCTATCTCTAGTCCACCTGAGAAACCAGCTCAGTTTAATAGCTTGTTTTTCCCTAAGCATACATTAGGGATTTATTAACCTGCAATGTTTCCTTCTTTATATCACCAAGCATATCATTTGGGGAAAGATCTTTAGATAGTAGCACCACTTGGGAAATTTGCTGGAAACTTGCATGCTGGAAACTTACACTTGCTTTTTGCCGGGCACTAGGAGGGGAGATTGGTATGCAAGGAGGCGGGATTGACAAATTAAAGGCAGAAAAGTGGGCTGCTGTCAGGAAGTTTCTGGGAGCCAGGGGGAACCATACTGGGAAAAACTTCTGGGAGCGGACACTGGGGCATGGCTGCCAGTGACTGCCTGAGCTGCTATCTCTGGCCCCTTGTAAAGGCACACGGTCCTGCAAGCAGCGAGACATCAAAAGGGTCCACAGAGCTGCTATCTCACATCCCCCATATCCCCCCCCTGCCGTAAAAAACACTTTCCAACACCCCACAACAAATTAAAAACCTTTAGTACAAAAACAAAACCACAGAAGCTGTAAAGAGTAACAGGAAATGAAGCAGAAAAACACAAGGGCACTTTTAACATACTATAACCAAGAAGCAGCAGGAAAAGTGAAAGTGAACAGTTGACTTTAGAAGACAAATTACACCACAGAGGAAGACAAAATAACTGCAATAGGCCTGCCAGTGTGACCTTGGGAAAATTTTTTCCTGAAGACATATTTGTCAAAATATGTGTGCAAATAATATCAAGATGGAAACCTTGATCTTGAGCCACGCTCAAATTTGGTAGCTCTCTTCCCCACAGTGCCCAGGTTCAACAAATATTTTGTGAAAGGCTGAAAGGAAGTCTTTGCACTTATTTAACATGTTCATGTGTGCATAGTGATTGCTTGGAAATTCCCATTTGGTCATGGAATTAGATCTGCCCAGTGATGAATGAGTTTCCAGGTAAACCAGAAAATACTGCTGACTAAGAAATAAACTATTTTTGAGACCTTATGATCCTTGGTCAGTGCTCACAGAGGAAAAACATACTGCTTCATTAAAAAATCCATGCATTGTTTCTTCCCTATGACATGTGGGGTGCTAACTTTTAAAAGGGAAGGGAAGTTTAGTAGAATTTATTTAACACAGACAAAGCAAGAAGTTATTTTCTTTTCCTTCCCAAAAGTGACTGAACAATATTCCACAGAAGTGAAAACATTTCCATGCAAGATAAACTGAGTGTTACAATTAATTTCCAAGTTTTCATTAGTGTTTATTAGTGAGAAGGAATAAATGTGTTTAGAAGTAGGAAGTGGTCTTATCACAGAGTTTATTTGTTACTGGACAGCGAATAAAGGAGTATTAAACTGTGAAAACAATGTTTTTTGAAGACATTCACTGCCTTCCAAGGGATTTTAGACAGTGTTTCATGACATTGACTGACAGACGAACTGGAAATATCTGGATGAGACAAAGGACTTTCAAATATGCAAGGTTTTCATTTTATTAACCAGGGCACATGTAACTAATCTTGGAACCCAGATAACTATTCTTTTCAAAGCAATTAGTCCTACTTCATTAATATGCTGCTTAACATTTCCTTAGGACTTTCTTTTGATTTTTTTCCCTCATGAATGAAGTATATTTTGAATTTTTTAAAAAGATAATTAGAATAGATTGCATGCATTAAATCTGGGAACATCTACGCACAGCCACTCCAGAAGGCAAGAAATTGACATTTGACCTTGAAGCATTAGAGAAGTCATAGACATTTGGACTGAGACATAAGGATCTCAATTTCCCTCGTATATTACAAAGAAGAGATGGATTTGGCACAGTGCAAGCAAGAAAAGCTTATCCAGGACACTCATTAAATGTTTACCTTCCTGTGGTTCTCTAATTTTGCAGGAAAAAAAAAAGTAAAGAAACAGTAGCGTAAATGAATCAGAAGTGATTTTTCAGCATCATAATGTATAACTTGGAGAATTCATTATTATTTTATTGAGTTACCAGAGATTACATAGTTCCATCCCTATTAGAAATTGATTAAACAGGCATTCTTATGGGTCCTGGTATCTGCTAAGAATGTGTTGGGTCTTTTTTTTCCTTTTCCTTACTGAAATTCAGTAGTTATCATTCAGTCTTGATCTTCTTGGAATATGTTAATGGATCTGGGTATGACAGAAGGCATGAATGTGATGGCATTTCCTACCAGCCAGTTGAAAACCTCATAGTGAACATCAAGCTGTGGTGCAGAAACCTGGATTAATCTTCGCTTCACAGCACCTAAAGCCAGAGGGCTTTTTCAGATCTCATTTGCCATGATGGTAACTAACTCTTAACAAGTCAAATATCTTTAAAATCAAAGCTTTTCAGTCAAATGCAGAGAAAATGTGAGAAATTGAGATACCACTCCCAGAAGAAAGTTCTTTGATAGTAAAGGAGTTAGAGAGGCAGCTACAGTAGGAAGTTGCCATGTGTCTCTTTGCTCTTTGGAAGATACATGTGTCCAAAGATTTTCTGAATATAGAATACTTTTCTCCTTGCCTGATTTTTAAGTGGCCTTTGATTTGTCACTGCACACATGACCTAAACACACTAGAGTCTGGAGAGATCACTCCCCCTGCCATCAGAGAGGTAGTAGCTCCATTTCATATTTAGCAAGGAGTGATTTCAGGAGGAAGTGAAAAGAAAGCAACAAAACTGTTGGAATGTCTCATCAAGAGGTCTTTCAACTCAAATCTCACTGTTTCACTTTATCTGGAAGTAGCTGGATCCATTCCCTTCCCTTCCTTTTCAGTGATAGAGTTTTTATTGATATATTTCAAAAGTCAGCAATTCTATTACTAGTTCTGCTGAAAATTCAGAGCAAATGGTTGCTTAATACTATGCATGCTTCTGAAGAAAATGGACAAGACTGTGAACTTTGACTGTTTCTCCTGGATTCAGCTGAGGCATTTTCTGCTGCTGTGGCTTTTTCTAATATGTTTGAACTAGGGCAGCTGAGGAGCCAGTACATATTCACATCTGCCATGCCCACTTCAGGGCAGTAACCTTTGGCAGCAGCACAAAGGGACAGCTGAGAGCAATAACCTTGTAAATATCCCCATTACAACTTGCCAGAAACCGTGAGTCAGAGTCCCTGACATGAACATGTTATCTGGAAGATGATGGAAGATTTGTGATGCATTTTATTCATGTCTCAAAATAACGTCTCATCTTTCTCTGGTCTGTGTGCTTCCTTACTCCCACAGGCACATCATTTCTCATCATTTCTTTCCTTCACACTGCCACTGCATCTAATTCACCTGGAGCAAAATCCTGCTCATTTTTGTTGCCAATCCAGCTGACCAGCACAATGCAGTCTGAGGGTTACTTTCTTTTTTTTTCCTGAAGTGTAGTTAACTGGATAAACCCTCTGCCCAGCAGCATTTCAATTGACAGCCATTTCTCAGAGGCAGTCTCCCTCCCTCAGCGTGCTGAACCATTACACAAGCTAAACTCATCATGTGCGAGGGCCAGGCCAAACACGGAGCCCCAGGCTTCTTGAAACACAAGCCAGTGCGTTAGGCAGCTCAGCATTCAGCCTGCCTGCCCTGTGCTGTGCCTACATCAGTGCTGTGACCATCTCGTGGGGCTCTTTGTAAGTGACCTGCTGCTTCCTAACTGAAATGCCTTGGTACAGTATAGACATGAATCCATAAAAACAGCTCTGCACAGTATATTACTAGTCTAATCAGATATTTTATTGGTAGAGTATGCTTCTTAAAGCTAGCATTTAATTTGTTTCCTTTGCCTTGTATCCTGCTGCTGAGGCAATGCATAGCTGTAAAGCTAATGGGCTTTCTCAAGCTCCCCCTTCTGAGAGAGAAAGAGAGAGAAGGAAATCATAATCTCCAGCTTCTTCTGTTAAAATAGAAAGAAAATAAGACTCATTCAAAAATTATGTGCCAGACAGCCTCTATTAATATTTATGTTAACATTAATATTGATAACAATGCACCCTATGCTCTGTTGTCTATCCGCAGCATCCACAAGTCCCCTGTTATTCAAACTAGTAGCCATTACCTTGTATCTCCCTCTGCACACAAAGCTTCAAACAGCCTTGGCACGGCTCCAGCTCACTTACGCTTAAATGGACACTCAAGCTTCGATGGACACACAGCTAAATAGAGGCCAATAATTCAATAAAAAATGACTGTACTGGGGCTTCTAGTAAATCCATCAGGCAGTAAATATCATCTGAAGCCAATGCAAGCTTTTATCTTTCCAATTTTGTGTATGTCTGTGTGAAGCCCAGGCATTCAGTGAATCATGTAATTTATTCTGCAGTACAGAGCCTGAGCTGTCTCAGACATCATATTGACTTTTTTTCCATCTGTCAGGGGCAGTCACTGCTACGCTTTTGTGCAAGCGCATCACATTGCATTTATTTATTTAATTCACTCTGTAGTGCAATTGGGCAAGGACACATTTTTGCAGATCAACAAATACTAAGAAAAGCATCTGAATATCATTACAACAGCATGTTAAACATTTGTCCTAACCAGTTTGTTAAATCAGCAAATGCATTTCCAGCAAATGCTTGTAATGGCTCAGAAATTACTCCCTATTGCAATGTTTTATTAAGCCTCAAATATGCCCTGTTATTTTCTTTTGCTCTTTAGGTCAGTGGAGATGCCAGTATAATGTAAATAATACCAAACAGCTGGGCTTACTGACTTGTGCTCTGTGTTTGAGAGGATATTTGGATCCAGTAAATGATACAAATAAAATATTTAGCAGAAATCAGGCTAGTGTTCTCTCCCAGAGCTGTAAGGGACAAAACTGCCCTTTCAGGGAGGGGAGATGTGCACAATCCATAAGAGCAACTGGGCTGGCCAGAACCTTCATCCCAGGAGTGGTCATGTGCCATCAGCGCCAACATCATCCATGGGGTCTCCCTGTATACTGGGAGAGGTGACAGGAGGAAAGCACTAAGTCTAGCACTTAAAGCTAGCATTTGCTAGCATTGCAGAACTGTTGTGCCTGGGAGATACAAAGCCAAAAGGCCTTGGGCAGGAAGTTCAGGGTCAAAATGACGCACTGTGGAAAGCTTGTGACAGCATGGCATATTTTAGCAACAGGACCATATATATATGTCTCTGTTACATCAAAGGAATTAGACAGCTATCTCATTTCTCTGGAACAAAGCTAGCTGTTATTTCCAAGGGATGTGGGTGAGACTTAACTAGCTGTCTACTTAAAAATAAGTCCTCTTTTGGAAAAACTCACACATTACATATATTTACACACCTATTTTTTTTTATTTTCTCAAAATTCCCAAACATGTTGCACAACAATACTGAGTGCATATCATCCTAGTGTACAGAGTTTGA
Organism: Anthoscopus minutus; assembly: GCA_013399455.1. NCBI lineage: Eukaryota > Metazoa > Chordata > Aves > Passeriformes > Paridae > Anthoscopus > Anthoscopus minutus. The sequence continues at coordinate 7,769 of VWYI01014244.1, read as the reverse complement.
TTCAGAAATTCTCCAAGCTTACAGATGAAAGAAACATGCATCTGTGGGACCTCACCAAACTTAGAGCTGAGACCTGTGTGTTTCTACTGCCTTTAGAGTTTATAATTTATTTTAAGGTCAGGCATCAGGGTTTCAGTACACACACATCCACATTGTAGGCCCAGTTCCCTTTTAATCAAACTGCAAGGCCAAGCTTGAGCTGCCAACACCCAGCTTTGCAACAAGAGATTGCAAGAGCAGAGCAAGAAGGCTTGGTGGTTGCAATCCCACGTGTCAAGAGTTCCGGCACTGGAGCTGAGTATGGGAACAGAGATATGACGACTACTGTGGCATCATAACAATGCAGAGAGATAATGACTACCATGGCCTTCACCCTGCATGATGCAACAGCAAACAGTGCAGTCAGCCAGACCAGAGTGTTTCCTTCTTTTTCACTTTTTCTTTAGCCCAGGAAAGCTATTCTATTCCAGTCTGTGCCCCTCCAGAGCTCCGTCATTCAGCATTCAATTACAGACTCTGTTTTACACTGCCATAGTGGGCATGGGAGAAGTGTTCCACCACAGGCATTTTCTTGACAACAATTCTTTAGTGAAGCAAGAGTCTGAGATTCATACTCCAATCTGGTACCTTTCTGAGGGCAAGGTCCATAATCAGCTATGCAGCAGCTGCTGTTGGGCTATAAACTGGAACACTGAGGACCATTAAGGCAGATTTATTGTTGCTAACATGTAGCTATTATCTGGCTCTTCAGATATTTTTTTCTTGGGCCAAACCAGCATCCTTCCCTAAGTCAAAGGCAGGGAGACCACAGACTCAGGGAAATGAAAGCTCCAAAGACTCAAGGAAAACATGTAGGTAGAGCAAAAAAAAAAAAAGAAAGAATAAAAAAAAGACAACTTAAAACCATGAAATATACTGAGGCTTTCAGGAACTCTGAAAAATAAGGCCAGTCTAATCATGGCACAACTACATATAAAGGAAACTGAAAGACAGTAGGTAGATTATTTGCCAGGACAGAAAAAGGAAAATGGTAAGATAGCATCCAATGTGATCTTCCAAAAGTCATAAAATATTTGCAAAGGTCATGAGCCACTAAGCTGTCTGATAGCAAACTCAACCAAAAATTCAATAAATGTAGTCAGCAGGTGCTACCCAAAAGAGTTTTCCTTGTCCTTGATCAGTTCTGATAAAAGTGAAAATCACCCATCCAGACTGCCTTCTGTGACAAGGTTTGAGTTCAAAGTCATCTCACACCTTCGTTTGATCTTCACTTCCAGATAAACCATTTGGCTTATATCACTCCAGATTCAGACAAAATACAAGGCTCTCTGCACCACCAGGAAATTTGGATGCAGTGGAAGATCATCATCAAAATAGTAACAGAATACACTGTTGTTTTAATAAAATAGTGTCATATCATTCCTCTCAGACAGTGTACCTCCAACACATTTTGAATCCCACTGGCAATCATAAACTGTAGAAACTCTGCATTTGTATATGAAAGGACACTTCCTTCTAAGGAAGAAGAAATTAATACTACTGTTTTTCTATGAGCATGATACCTCTAAACCAGATTTGCTTGGATTTTCAGTAATGTGAGGTCTGGCTTTTGTTGCTTTTTGGGTTTTTTCCCCTGTAATAAATATGATAAATCACACAACAGAACTGAAAAATCAAAACTATGTTATTGCTGATCTAGATCCTTGCAGAATTTGAATATTTGAATGATGCCGGCTGTAATAAAAGCAACAAGAGTAGAGTACTCTGTGCTTTCCTGAATCAGACGCTCAGTACACGGTCCCAAACAAGGGAACATAAAATATACTTTTAAACATTGGCACAAAGGAATATGAATCTTTTCACCTCCTGCACTCCTCCTCCTCCTCGTCCTCCTCTCTTTCCACATGCTCACACATGCACACATGCAGAGAGGCAATAGCACCCAAACATGAAGTCAGTGCACTCTTATTAACCTCCAGTTAGAAAGTACTGCTTGAACACATTACTTACAGTACATTGAAAAGCAGCATGCTGCTTCTCTAAACAAATTAAAAGGCAACTCACTGAGCAATTCTCCAACACCTGAGAGCAATTAATGTAAGCAGAAACAGGAAACATCATCAATTATTTAAAACAAAATGCATACATAACTTTGACCTTCTCTAGCACTCATCAGTTTTATACCTCCACCTGGATAAACTCAGGGGAGGCAAAACCACAAGACAGACCTACACCGCAGGCTAAAAATTGAAGCAAATGCTGAAAGAGAGCTCTCTGTCACTATGACTGTCCTCAGCATTTTTATTTCTGCAAATGAGACTTAGGCTATCAATCCCTCAGTTTTGATACATGCACCCTTGCCTCCTATATTTTGAAATCCTGTATTCTTTACTGTGCATTTCAGTCTTGTCTTGTCAAAAGAAGCAAACCAGACTATTCAGACTGCATGAGAATGATCAAAGAACAGTAGATATCATCTTCTGTGAGCTGTCAGTTCCTGAATTTAATGAATATAAAAAAGAGGTATCCATAGGTCATGCTGGTATGGTCAATACAGAGAAAAGGTTTTTTAGGGCTCCAGAGCAGCTGCTTTCCAGAGCTCTATGTGGTTTTTAAATGCAGAACTGACAGTCCTGAGGAAAATGTTATAGTTCACATTATCACAGACTTGGAGCTGGGCAGACTGGATTTCAAGGGAACATGGAATTTATTAGCTGATGCAATTGCAGAACATAACATACAGCAGAAGGAGAGGGATACTTGGCACACTGATGGCTAAAGATTTTCAGAGAAAAGCCTATTAGACACAAAGTACAATAAGTCCTTCGTGACTCTTCAGGCTAAACAAGGCTTGAAGTGCTGGTGTCTGTTGTTCCCCCAACTCCTATTAGCAGTTTCAAGGAAATTCACAAGTGCTTCATTCCAAGTGACACAGTCTTGCACAAGATCGTCTACTTAAAATCCTCCTATAGACATCCAGAATCTTGACTAATTGTTTCAGATAATGTGCACTATGTCCTTGAAGACATAGACACTTCATGTACCATGAAGTCTAAGAACATGATTAGTCCTCAGGATAAGACTCATGTTTTTATTGCTCTTAGGGTGCTACTAAGGACATTTCAGGCTTTCCATCATAATTTTTTCTCTGTTTTGAAAGGATAGAACTTCAGAAAGTGACAGGGAACTAAAGAATGGCATATAGGTTGTCAACCTGCAAGTTATTAAAAGAAGCGCTGTGTTAACTGTCAAGTTTTAAAAGGGAAATAAATTATGCCAAATACCACCAGGTATATATTTTACTTACATGTTTATTTACTGTAGCTCTGTAATTTCTAATGATTTAGTCGGAAAGAAATTTAGAATAAAATATTTCTTCAGTTTCACCTAAATACCTTTTGGGGGAGGAGGAAATAGGAATGATTTTTCTTTGAAGAAGCCCAGTATTGCTTTCAGGTATGACATTTAGCACCCACACAGTGAAACACCTTTCCATGAAGGAGTTCTTGCCAAGTTGCTGCAACCAGTGCCAAGGAGTGACAAGGCAGGGACAACCCAGGAGCCATGGAAGCTAGGCGAGGGGAAGCTCCAGCACGGGTGGGAAAAAAATCTGGAGAACAGATCTCTAGGATATACAGAGTGACACTGCATGCAGGACAAGTTTGACCTTTCCTCAGTGAGCCATCCTCCTCCAGCAGCAAGTAGCACCATTGTGGCTTTCCACAGGTGCCTCTGTGGTGCAGTACACTCTGGGGACTTATTTGGGCCAGTTTGTCCAGGCACAGTACCTGCCAGGAGATGCAGTCCTCCCAGCAGGACTCCTGTGCTGGCTGTGCTGCACAGGAGGATGAGCTACAGAGACTCTGAGGTGTAATTCTCTTTTGTGGGTTATGCGCAGCTGGAGCCACAGAAAGATAAAGAGAGAGCTTTATAAAAGAGATATTTAGGAGTATAAAAAGAGAGTTATGTCCAAAAATTAGACGCAGCAACACTCAGGCCTAACAAAGTCCTTAATTATTGCGCTAGACATCTTATTATAAACAACTTTTAAAGAATTGACCCAATTCATACAGCCTTTGGCAAAGAAAGAGATCAAAGCCAGACCTCTTTTGCAGCTCCTAGCATGGACCTCTAATCACTGGAGCTCTTTCCTCAGTGCACAGCTTCAGTTCTTGGGACTCAGGGTAACAACATATATCTGGAACACAGACTTCAGCAGGATCCAAGAGCAGATTGGATGTTTACACAGATATTAAAACTTGCTGAGTTGAGAAAGTATCAAAAATGAGAACTTTGGAAGGAATGTTAACTCTCGCAGTTCAGGACTTAATTAATAGGAGCGTTTATGCAGAGATTAAAGAAGGCTTGTCTATAGAGCCAAGAGTCTTGGTCTCTAGTGTAGCTGCACCTCGAGTCCCACATTCAGCATTGGGCCCCTCACTTCAAAAGGAAAATAGAGGCGCTGGAGTTCACCCAAAGAAGGGCAACCAAGGTGGTGAAGGGTCTAGAAAACAAAGTGTCATGAGCAACACTTAAGGGTGCTGGAAGAGCAGGAGGATCGGAGGGGATCTCATCACTCTCTGCAACTGCCTGAGAGGTTGTAGCAGGTAGTAACCACTCTCTTCTGCCAGGTCTCAAGTGACAGGACAAGAGGACTTTGCCTTAAAGTTGCATCAGGGCAATCCAGTTTAGATTGTTTTCTTCACTGAAAGAATAGTCACGCACTGAAATAAATTGCTGAGGGTGGTGGTAAAGTCACTGTTTCTGGAAGTCTTCATGAGGCATCTTGATCTGGCACTTTAGGAAAGAGTTTAGGAGCAATTATGGTGGTACTGGGATAATAGCTGAATCTTGAAGACCTCTTCTGACCTAAAAGATTCTGTGCCTCTGTGGCTGTAACAGTGCACAGCATCTTTGACATGTCCAAGTTAAGCAGTTGTTTTGGGCCTTCCTCCTCAGTCTGGAGTCACCTCCTCATCTGCAGAAGAACAAACCCAAGTCTGAAGCCACATATGCAAGCAGACAAAGACATGGGTGATCTCATGATCACCTGCCAGTCTTCTGCTGATTTCAGCATCAGTGAGGATTTTCAGCCTTCAGTTGAAGGTAACCTTCAGTTTCAAGAGCAGGAAATTAAGATAATATTTTTAAAAAGCATTCAGACAATGTTGTTTACAATAAGATAAAGTTAGGTTTAGTCTGGACTTATCTTGAACTGTCAAGATTGAATGTGATCATTTTCCTGGAAGAAAATGCGCAGCAATATCTTCAGTCAGGCCTTTTTTAATATAAGTTAATAAAGGTGTGTTAAAATTTACAAGTCTCATTTAGCTACTGAAAAAGTGAGAGCAGCATTCCTAGTAATGGACAATCATTCTGTACCAAATATTTATTATCAGCACAACGAGTAGAAAGCTGAATATGTAAGGAGTTTTCATATGGTACACGGTATCTATGTATTGCACCAATGTTACTTGCTTGAGTAATTTCTATTCTCCATACATAACAACATACATAACTCTTGCGATTAGTCTAAGTAATTATCAGGGTAAAAATTTTTTTTCATTATATATAGTGAAATAGACATTGTGTTTTCATGGACAAGTGTAAGACAATGGGTCATGGCATTAGTCTTCAGACAAGTGTTACCTATATTTTTAATTTTAGGGACATAGAGGTTTGATATGAAGATCTGTGGTTACAAGAGCTACATATTTTCTAGGAATGCAGCATTAAGCATTGCAAACTCCATGGTTTGGCTAGACTATCCATGCATGCAAAGTAAGCATGTGGTGCTTGTTGAGATAGACAGTTTTAAGTCTATTTACCT
>VWYI01014231.1:2265-14940 GCA_013399455.1 Anthoscopus minutus | reverse complement strand
GCTGCCTTCTCTCATCCGCTTCCTTCCCAGATGTGAAGAGGCTGAAGGACATTAGCAGAAGACGCTGGAACTACAATAATTGAGTAAGGCAGCAATGGGCTGCAGGGCCCAGATTGTTTCCAGCACTGTCAACTGCTGCACTTATCACAACAGCACAAAGTAGCGCAAAAGTGACAAGTCAAAAAACTAAAACACAAGACAGAACAACTATATATCCAATTAAATAACAGAAAGATGCCTACTAGGTAGCCCAAACGAACCAGAAACACTTTGCAAAGGCCTGGGAGGCCCTTACAAAGAGAAGACAAAAAAGATAGACCATGAATTAATTAACATCATGTTGTGGCTTAAAACAAAACAAAAAACTCAGCCAAAATAATATTCCTCCTCACATACCAGTTGTTTCAATCCTAACTTATCAAGAATTTTGACCATACAGTGACCTTTCACTCAGCTATGTGAAACAAATTGTGAATTAATTTTTATGTCATATTTTCCTTTTTGCGTTCTTGTAGCTATGTACATTATGGGATTGACCTTTCAAAATGGCAATTTTACTTAGAAAATCTAGAAATATAATTCAGAATTGATCTAATCTAGCAGCAGAACATTTACATATATTATTTAAAATTTTTGTACACAGAAGATCAACTAATAACCACCAGGCCAAATTTAAATGTACAGTAAAGAAGTGCAATTCTACTGACTGAGTGGAGTAACATTAAAATCTGAAGCACCTTTGAAAACCAGTCAAAATAGTGACACAGAAATAAATTCAAGCTATAGAAAATGTAGCATTGTATTGTCATCTTCAATTTTTAAAGTACAAAATTAATTTGTCAAAGGCTACAATTTCTAACTGTGTACAGAAGCTTACATTAATAACTGAAAAAGTCAAGTATTCGAGTAAGCAAACAGCATTGTCAGTGTTACATATTCTGAACAGTTGTTGTTCATCTGCATCACAAAAGTCCTGCTGATGGCAACACAGAGATCTTACAAAGATCACAAAGTCAGAAATCTTTTGGATTATTGAGAATAGCCTAACTGCAAGAAAGCTGTCTTCCTTTGAATGTTAACTCACAAACAACATCTTCCTCGGCACTTACCATGGAAAATTAATTATACAAGCATCTAGTAGAAGAGACAGTACAAGATTATGCTTTTGAATGCTGAAAAATGTAACATATGCAAACACAGAAAAGGAATTAAGTTGGTAACTACTTATAAATAAGTATTTTCCTCTGGAAGGTCTTTTGCTTTGTGTTTGTTTGGGTATATACTTGTTAATGGCAGGAAAGTGTTCTCAAATATTCCCCAAATAAAAATTTAATCATGCAGATACATATACATATACATATACATATATATATATATATGTATACACCTGGCCATTAAATAGTCATCAACAATAGCAGGCTCTTGATTCATGTAAGGATAAACAGTGAAGGCTGACACTAGAGCTGTCATAACTCCTAAAATTCTGCTAGTGAGTTTTCGTAATTACTTTCATATTGACAATATATGATTTGTAGCAGTTTAACTATTTTAGTACTAACTCCTCTTTACCTCATCCAATAAGTACTTGAAATATAAAGGCACACAAAATACTCAGAAAACACAAACAAATAGAGAAACAGGATGACACAGAAAGTTCTTTCAAAAGAAGTGATACACAAGGGAAGTACTACCACATCAACACTCCCAAAAAGGAAAAGCAAGCATTTTCTACAGATATCCTGCTGAGTGTCACCTAGACATCACCACAGAGCCTACAGTAATTCATAAGCTTTAAGGAACTGACCACACTGTAAAAATATTCACAGTAATTTTTCCTAGATTCTGGAAATGTTTCATTTAAGCTCTTAATAGCAGCCAACAGAGAAAATGTTTAAAATATTAGATTAGCTTCTCTTGCTTCCATCCCACAGGGAGCTTTATGTTTTTTTCCGAATTCATATAATAGTACAGAAAATTTTCCCTGCAAGAGAAGAGGGAACAGGACAAACAAAAGCTATGCCTATTTAATCCCTTTTAGCTAGAGACATATGAACAGGAAGAAAGCAGTAGCTTCTTCCTACTGCTTCAGGAGAAGCAAGAGTGGACAAAAGGCTGACTATTGATTTATTCAAAGCAGGAGCACTCTCTCGATCTGATTACAATTGCAAAAACATTCACCTATTTCCTGTTTAATAAAATGTGGTCTCATGAGGCAGGTAAGGGCACTGCTCAGGCCTAATTCTCTAAGTTTGCTTGTTCTCCATTCAGCAACTTGCGGTTTCAGACCTTTCAAAGTGAGAAATTGTATTCATATCTTGAAACATGCCCTGAGCAGATTTCTCCTCCACTGACCTGTCCCTCTATTCTCTGGACATACATAATATTGAATTTAGGTGATCAATAAAGCAGTTCTAAAGTAAAAGTCAATGATCAATCAACCTGAAATTGTTTCCTAGTTGTTATTACAAATATGACCATCACTTATATCAAATTTAGTTTTGAAATAGACAGGACTGCTATGGAGCACAGAGTGATCACCCAAAGAAAGTTTCTACTTCGAGTATTCAGGAGTTCAACCAACATACTTCTAGTTATCATCTAAAAATGTAAGCGAGAACACACGTAAAACTTCCCAAGTCTTCTCTCCAAGTTATAACCATATCCATAATTTAAATTACTTCATGGAAAAACAGAAAAGTGCAGACAACAGAAATGATTAAGAGCAGTAATGCATTTTAAGACAGACCATCTGAGTTGGATTATGCAGTATTTCCCTTGTCTCATTTTGATGTATAGGCAATCAGCTTGCATAATCTACACAGGTATATTTAGAATATTTATTACCTTCTATCCAAATGGAGATCATTCTTTATCCCTTAAAAACTGATTAAAAAGCAAGGCAGGTAGAACACAACTATCCCTATCAATCTGTGTGTAATATTTTCGCTGAAACTTAACAGGAGTCCTATTACCCAGAATCTCTGCTGGGTAATATTAGGAAAGGATGAAGTGAAATCATAGGTTTCTAAATCACTCAACAATAGTTTAAAAAAAGTCACAGTGTATAGAACAAAACATAAAGCAGACCTGATCTGACCTACTGTGAGTCTCTCCTCTCAGCCTGTCAAAGGACAGCCCTTTTACCCACATCATTCCAAAATCTCTTTTAACCACCTCCTATCAGTAAGATCAATAAAAAAGCAGAAGTCTAAGCAACATACTTGACCCAAAGATTTCTATTTCTCCACAAAAACACCTAGAAGTTACAACCTCACACAGCTTTTTCCTTTTGGAAAAACTTTACACACCACCAATAGAGCAACAAAACAAAACAGAGTGAAAAACCAACAACAACAACAAAAAAATCAATCAATTTAATAAAATTAGATTTAGGGTTGTTTTCAAAACATATATTTTTATAAAGAGAGCAAAGGAGAATTTAAGAAGAAAAGGTTCTTGAGGAAGTAGTTTTGCTTCCATCAGACCATTTCACCTAATTCTATTATAAATTTAATCAGGAAAAAGCTCTGCTGTGACCCATTGCTATTACCAGCTTTAGTTTCTTTTCATCAACCAGGTCCATGTTTAAACGATGGGAAATCATGACTATGCCTCCATTATACCTAGATCTCAAAAGTTTAAATGGAAACAAACTGGGCTACATTTTAATTGAAGTGACAAGAAAAACGCAGTAGAAATAATTACTTATTTGTTTTAGATCAGTTACCATGTACATCACCAGCAGACTAATTACTGTAACACTCCTGCTAGGCTAATTTAGCATGCTTTCCTAAGTGCAGTGGCAATCCAATCTGGAAAATGTAAATAGAAATGCACTGAAGTTCTAAAGGATAATGTAGCCTATGCCTACATCTAAATAGGCAAGTTACCAGAAATATGTTCCTAGAAACATTAGTAACTTCAAACTTTATCTGATCTCCTAGTCATTTGTCCACCCAGAATGCACTCAGACCTGTAGGTCCCACTGCATATTCATCTACTACATTATGCTTAGTTCCAAGCTATCAAGTTTAATTAGAATGATTACCATTAATCCCACTTAATAACAAAAATGAATTGAGGTATTCTACAAACTCTACAACTTACTCCACTGCATTGCTGTTTTTCCATCTTTAGTGATGTCCCACTGGAATACGGCGCTTACTTTCTTTACCAATTCATTTCCCATCTCTTTTACACGACGACCAATTTCTTCAAACACAAGGTTACTCTGCAGCCCTTCCGTCTTAAAAAAAAAAACAGAATATGAAGAATTTGAAATTGAAACTTTGTTAATAGGTACTGAATATCTCTTACTTTCCAGCACAAAATGCTTCAACTATCCATATCAGAATTAAACGTAATTGAGATTTCTTCTACCACAATCACCACTAGCAAACATCAGCACTAAAGAGTACCTTCAAGCAAAAAAATGCTTCATTTCAAATTTTAATTTAAAATTATTTCAAATCTTGCTCTTACAGTTTTTGTCATGTATCATTACAATTTAAGAATAGCTTTTTAATTAGTGCTCTAGGAGTTTCTAAGTTGCCCTTTTCCTCCTTTGCAGGATAACCACTTTTTCCACAGTGAATGTTATGTTAGTTTTCAGAACAATAAAAATGTTTTTATCAGTACATTATTTTAATTTTACATGAAAGATATTCAAAACATACTGCACTATGAACAGTCAGAAATCCTGTGCAGACAAAATTTAAGAGTGGGATTAGCTACATTTCCAACTTTTCCAAAGACATTTTTAGAAAGCTTTTCACTGTCTTTATTTTAACAAATATTTATACTGGATAAAAGGCTACACTTAAGAAAGCTACTTCAGTGACATTTTTCACTCTTAACTGGAACTGAAGCAAAGATCTCAGAGCTTTGGTCATTCCCTGTACCTACCTGTACAGCAGAACCCAAGATTCCTCAGGCTGCTATTTTGTCACCTCTTTGGTTAAGCCTAACATTTTCCCTTGTAAAAGGGTTCCCAATGGCATTTAAATTTGCCAGTCTTCACTCAGTCAGGCTGGTTTCCCGTGGTAGGTGTCTGACCCTGTCAGCAAATTTCTGCCAAAGCACCTTAATTTCTCAGAGTAAGCTTAAAGAAAAACATCTGTTCTGCCCAAGTTTTTAAAAAAAGAAAATCTGAGAAGTTCATCCAAGTTCTAATGTTTGAATTTCATTCAACAATTCAGAATGTGTCAGAAGATTAAACGCAAGCAGCAAAAAGGTTCCTGCATAAATCACAGAATGGCCTGAATTGGAGTCAAACCTAAAGATAATCTAGTCCTACCCTCCCTGTTGCAGGGCACAGACACTTTTCACTAGTCCAGGATGCTCCAAACCCCATCCAGCCTCGCCTTCCAATACTTCCAGGGATGAGGCAGCCACAGCCTGATAAGATTTCCGGGAAACCTGCTCCCCACAGTAAGGAATTTCTTTTTAAGATCTAATCTAAACCTATCCTCTTTTAGTTTTCATCCATTTCCCCTAATCCTATTGCTACACACTCATGTGTAAAAAGTTCCTCTTTGTCTCCCTTTAGATAATAAAAGGCCACAGGTCACCCTGAAGTTTTCTCTTTTACAGGCTGTGAACAAACCCAATTTTCTTAGCCTTTAATAATGGGAGGGGTGCTCAATTCCCCTAATGTTCTTTATGTCCTTCCTCTGGGCTCTCTCCAACAAGTCAATGCCCTTCCTGTGCTGGAGACCCCAGAGTTGGATACAGGGTTCCAGGTGGGGTCTCACCAGAGCAGAGCAGAGCAGAGCAGAGCGGCACAACCCCCTCCCTCACCCTGCTGGCCACGCAGCTCTGGATGCAGCCCAGGTATTACCCAATATTCCCCATTCTGTGATCACAAGCTTTATATGAATGTCACTATCTCAGTATTTCATAAACTTCAAAGCATTAAAGTTTCATTGTTTGCATGCAGGAATCAATGGGCAAAAAAGATAAGTTTATTAAGGCAACACATTATGCATTGCCTTAAGCAACTTTTAGGCCCCATTAGGAAGCCAGGTCATCATCACTATTACATGTACAATTCTGTGTTTTGTGGTGAGTATGGTACTCAAGGTAGAAGACATGGATACATGCAGGGGATTTTTTAAAACACACACAGTGTAAGAAGCATATTGTGTGCTAGACCCAGCCACATGTACAAACAACTCTTAGAGTCTTATTTCAAAATGATTCAATGACAAAACTTCTTTACTGTGAGTACATTATTTCATTTTCACTTACGCTAATGCCTTCTTGCTACTGTTTCCACATCTCTGAAAAAATTGATAAAGGTCACACACTTTGACATCCTACACAGTTTGATCTTCAACATCCACAAAATAATAACAAAATAATTTACAGATTCACATCCAAATTATATGAAATAATTTATATTTTGAGCTGAGTAAGCGCTCAAAACATGTGGCCCTCACTGGTACATGCCCTACTTTGTTTTATAACATGCAGCATAAATGCTTATCCTGAGAGTTCAATTAGCATCAAGCATGTCAAACATCAGCCGTCCTGTATTTCTCAAAATACAACTGGAATCTTTCTCTCAAGCATATAAATTAACTTCTGTATCTTAAAGAATGTGCGTGTTACCATCTCTGAACTCATAAACTCCCTGAATACTCAAGTAAGATTGGTGAGAGACCTAAGTATCTTACCTGTATTTTTCTCTAAAATACAGCCTAACTATGCTTCTCTGCAAGTTAAGATTTCCATTGCTTCCACCTACCATCAGAGGCTTTTGAGCAGAAGGCTTTTCCAAAGCTGGTACTATATCCACATAGCCCCCTGCAATGGCAACTTCTCCAGTCTCCTTGATCTGTAGTGCAGGAAAAATACATTAAAGCGCTTATGTATTTTCAGCAAGTCACAGAAGAAGGGCATCTAAGGAGTGTTTCTGATATTTTAAAATCAGAGATGAAAAGAGAAAACATAGATGTTACAATGTGAAAAAAGCCACCTCACAAATGTGCTGAAGTCTTGAGGCAAGTTGTTACAGCATGTTTTTCAAACAGCTCTTCAAGAAAAATAATTATTTTCCTCTGGAGAAATTGTACCAAAATATATTGCTGGTCTTCTGTTCACAAAACAGTTGAAAAATTTTATTTACCTCCAGTGTTACAAGTCGCTGTCAATATTTCTGCATAAATACTTCTTAGAAAGACATTGTTCTAAAATGTTTTTCCTTGAGGTAGATATTAAGTTGTCAAAAGTCCATTTAGATAACTCCACTATCTCCACACGCCTTATTCTGCAACTTGCACCAGAAACAGCTTTTTATGCATAGCAAACAAGAAAGATTACAAAAAGAATGATGGAAAATACCTAGCTGCCTCTGCTTTAATTTTTTGAAATAGTAAATTCAGATAAGAAAATGGATTTCAATTTGGCATTTTCTCTTTGAGGGATGTGACAAACCATACTGACTTATGGCAGCTAACAGAAGATGGCAAATTTATTCACTGAAAATGCATATAGAGAGGTGTATGATAAATTGTCAAACTGGAGAAATATCAAGTATCACAGCCTAGTTTATTACACTACATTAACTATTACCCAAATCATACCTAACAGCTTGCCACTTGCCACCACTGCACTTCAGACAATAGTGAAAATGGATTCAAACCATCCTCTCAACGTTGTATGTCCACTTGTAGTTCAACTTAATCAGAGTTTATTTCAGCACAAAGATGGCCTTAATTCATACAAATCCAGCTTGCAATAAGAAACAAAATTCTGCACAACCCATAACTATTTAAGATGGTTTACTATAATCCTGTTAAACCTTGTAATTTCTATCCAAAATCAATTACTCCAAAGTTGTGGAAGAAAAAACCCTAGCAAAATTCACAAAAAATCTATATTAGCAATTACAAAACCAAGCATAATTACAAATTTTGCTTTTAAACACAATAGAACAATGCACCTCATTTTCAAATTTGGAAGGGCTTGGAAGCATATTATGAACTCTATTAATTAACATGGTATATGGAAACCATCAAAAGTAAGCATATGAATTCTAGAAATTCTGTCAGGACTGGATGATTGAACCTTTTAAATACAGCGACAATAATCTCCAAAGCTCACCTGAGACACCAGACTACCTTACTTACTAATAATTACAAATGGAGTATACGGTAGTCTCTACATTGTTACCATTCTGAAATTCTGTAGCTGCTGATGCCCATCAGGTCTGCAAACAAAATTTGCCTCCTTCAGACAACACACATCCCAGAAAGCTGTATGAATACAGCAATCCTCTGTCCCATTATGACTCTCCTTGTTTGATTTTGCGTGCCCAATCCTCCCGGCAGCTACAACTGCACCTGCAGCCCCTCTCACTTATCAAGAGCTGGCTACTTTTTAAGGAGATGAGGCTGCAAAACTTTGGCCAGAAAAGCAATTTAATTTGCAATGCATAATTTTGACAAATACCAGTATCAAACTGAAGAAAACAGAATAATGCAAACCCAGATTTCACACAAATGCTATGAAAGTTCTATTTTTAGGAAGCTGTTCTTCATAGATGCAGCTTAAGTTTAACCTAATCTAAGTCTGCAGCACACTTAGACGCATAAACTGTTAAGAGATAATGAAGATAAATAAATGCTAAAAAAAATTTATACACAAAGTTATGAGTAACTCTAGAAAACAGGTAGACACTATGACAACCTGAAGATGACTGCTTTTTTATCTTTCCCAGGGGACAAACACAAAAAATGCAACACAATGAAAACAGTCCTCATTTAATATAAGGGTATTAAATTCTATGATTCTATGACTATTGGAATCCTAGTGACACCATAAAATAATAAAGACAATTTCATTCTGTGTACATAATTTCTTTACAAAGCCTTTGCCAATGGTGTGCTGCCTAATGAGTCATGTCTTCTTGCTCCCCCTCATATCTCCAGTCTTTTAACCCATACATGTTTCTCTGAAACCCACAATGAAGAGATTGCTCTGACCTTGGTTTGAAAGTGGATTCTATTTCCTTTCTTCCACATTTCTGTTTGCAAAGTTTGCCCTGGATAGACTGGGTTTGCAAAGCGAACCTAAAAATAAAAAAAGAAAAAAACCAACCAAACAAAAAAAGGTGGGATTGTGAAAAGATTTGTCTGTCAAATGCAAAGTTTCAACACATTTGCTCTACTGAAATGATAAAAAGAGGAAAATTAAGTCAACTATCAGTGTGGAAAGTCTAAATATTTAAGTAAACACACAAGACAGAGGTATTAAAATGCATGCAGCTGTAAGTAAAAGCAATTCTGGCGGTTAAGACGTCGTGATAGACTTCCCCCACACTAAAATGTCTTTTGGCACTAAAATCAGAAAAATCAAGAAAATTTACTGCAAAGAATGAACACACAGACCTTGATTGCCTTGAATCTGTTCACATCATTATTTGCAAACTGCTTCAAAACGTTCCTAGCAGCAAACCCAAAGGTGCATAGTCCATGAAGTATAGGCTTCTCAAATCCTATTTAAAGAGATAACATTTTAGCATTTTTAATATTAGGATCTTGAATGCAGCTCCTGATAATATCTACACTTTATGCTTTATCTACACTGTTTTCCTCCATTAGTGTTCTTAATCCTTTTTCTTTTAACCTAATTAATCTCAATTTAAAAGTTTCTCTTACTACTTATTATTTCCTCTGCTTTTGGGAAAAGGAAAGCACTTGGTGACAAGCTGCACTCTTAGCATTGCCTGTGCTCTCTGAGACTCGGAAGTAGAATCAGTCCCTGTTTGTAGAGGTGACAAAATGAAAAATAAGGAGACTACCTGTTTTAGTACACATGTATAGGCACACCAGACATGCAGTTAAATGGAAGTATGTACATTAAGGGTAGGAGGTATTGTAATCATTAAAAAGTGGCAATACTAATTCATGATTGGCCAGAGTCTTCTAATACAATGCCTATTAAGGATTAATTTACCCTTATTTAGAAATAAAATTTTGAAACAAAAAAAGAAAAAAAAAGAAAATTTGCAGTGTTTTTCTTATACTGACATTTTTGTCAAGTTTCCTCATACTGCTACACTTTGAAGCAGGAGCTCAGCCTTGGCAGATGATAAGCTTTGCACTAGTGTTGCATCTTTTTCCAGTACCATGAAAACCTGACAAAATAAACCCTTGACAACTGGCCTCAGCTTTGCTGAAGTGCAACAGTTAAGTTATAAAGATGCTGCTTGTATATTCTGATTCCTTTAACAGGTTGTTCTGACCAGATAAGGCAGGTATACAGTAATTGATCGTAATTGCAACAGCCCATGGAGTCCAGACAGATCTATACAGCTTTGGCATTGAACACAGTTGCTTTGTCCAGAACTAATATGCTACTCTTGTCTGCCAGAGTCTGTTTTTCTTGAGCTCTAAACAACTTCTCATAGCATCAACACAGCACAAAATGTTCTCCCAAGGGAAAACAGCTAGGAGAAAACACTAAAGCAAAATGAGACAAACAAAAAAAGAGGAGACAGGAGGTCTAGTGAGAGGAGGATGGAGATGGAGATGGAGGTGGAGGAGGTGGAGAAGGTGGAGGAGATGGTGGAGATGGGGAGATGGAGACAGAGANGAGGAGATGGTGGAGATGGGGAGATGGAGACAGAGAGAAAAAAGAAAAACCAAAAAAGAAAAACAAAAAAAAAAAGAAAAAAGGAAAAAAAAGACCACCATCAAGACAGAGGTAAAAATGACACAATGCATCCTAGCTTTGACTGGGCTATAAGGAATTT
Source organism: Anthoscopus minutus (assembly GCA_013399455.1). Classification (NCBI taxonomy): domain Eukaryota; kingdom Metazoa; phylum Chordata; class Aves; order Passeriformes; family Paridae; genus Anthoscopus; species Anthoscopus minutus. Next base: position 4,181 of record VWYI01014231.1, on the reverse strand, counting down.
TCTTCTCTAGTAGCTTGTACAGTGCTGTGCTCTGAATTTAGCATGACAGTAATGCTGATAATTCACTGATGTTTCAGCTGTTGCTAAGTAGTGTCTAACATATGCCAAACACTCTTCAGTGACCTATGATCTGCCACCAAGCAGCTGCACAAGAAGCTGTGAGGAAACATAACTGGAACAGCTGACCTGAACTGGCCAAAAGGACATTGTGTATTGAAGAATCTCATGTCCAGGATAAAAACTGGGGAAAGCTGGCCAGGAGCCACTGATTATGGCTCAGGGATCGGTTGCACATGAGTCAACAGGTGATAAGCAAAGGTGTTGTACTTTTCCTCTGTCCTTTTCATTATTTGCAGTAGTAGCAGCATCATCAATATTATTAGTATAATATTTTACTTTATTTCAGTTATTGAAGTGTTTTTATATCAACTCATAAGTTTTACCTTTTCTCCTTTTCAACTCTACTCCCCATCCCACTGGGAGTGGGGGAGGAAAGGGAAGTGAAGTGACGGTAAAAACAGAGAGGGGAGAGGTAAGGAATGAGCAAAAGGCTGTGTGGTAATTAGTTGCAAGCTGAAGTTAACCCAACATTCAGTGCTGGGAAAGATGGGAATTATGAGACCAAAGGAAAGACAAGGCCAGCAGAATTATGAGTGAGAAACAGAAATTTTGGCATATTCGGTTAGAAGACATGACAGCAGCACAGCCTTAAAGGAACATGTCTGTTTTCTCACTGTAAGTATTCCAGCCTGATCATTCTGTCATTTCCTTCCTGTAAAACATCTGAGTATACACACTTTTAATGGCACTCTCTTTTATGTACAATGGGCACTGTTCTGAAAGCACAAAGGTACCATGCAGTCAGACTACTGCACTATTGTGACATTATCAGTTTTCAGTATCTCTCATTCAGAATGTTATAATGACATCTAGCTCTTTAAAAACTCAGTTCAATTCACCATGCAAGAACCAGAAACTATCCTTTCTATTCTGAATTCAGAAACAGCCAAATAGACCCAATCCTACTTTTCCCAGTATTTTCTTTATAAAACTAATGCATACTCAAAGAAAAACTCCAGATGCTAATCAAGTTACTTTATATCTAGACTGAAACAAAACAAAAGTAAATGTCGCATTCCCTTTCTAGTATCTGGAAATACAATATACAGGATTAAAGGTACAAGAATATAAACAGAAGTTTTCATGTAGATCATGTCTTCAGAAACATTACCCACAGGAAGTGTAACTATAATCCTGGAATGGCCTGAATGCATTATGCTGAATGCTTGCATCCTGTGCACACTGGTGAAAGCCAGTAAAATAGAACATCCACAGAGATTGTTACATGACAAGAAGGGGTATGAATAGTTATGAAGGAAAAAAAAACCATTTGCACCCCTAGGAAAAAAAAAATTGTGTACTATCTCTAAAGTAATTTCTTCTTTGATAGTGCTTTGTACAGATAGGGTACTGGCATAGTTCCAAAATCCAGTGCAGCAGTTTTATGTTGAGACAAAGGGGCATCTCTTCTACAGTATTAATTTCATTTTCCCTAAGTACCTGCTCTTTGTGTGAGCAGGTAGAAGATTTCTCCATCTCTTCTTCGGTAAGGTTTTTAAAGCATTATCATCATTATTATTCCAAACACTGGGTTTTCAATTATAAACATGTATTTTTCATCTCCGTCACCATCATTAACAAACCAACAACATCAACAAACAGAACGCTTTAACAAACAGGGGAAATCTCTTATTGGACTCTAGTATTTGACAATCATTACTTATGAGCACATATTTACATAAAATTATACAAAACTGAGTTTACAAACCAATTAGTATACATTTATGAAAGGAGATAATTTGTGAAAGTATGTTAAATGTGATCTGAACAAGGAAGCATAGCTCTGCTTTATTTAT
>VWYI01014229.1:25405-40332 GCA_013399455.1 Anthoscopus minutus | reverse complement strand
TAGCAATAGCTGGGAACCAAGGTGAGATTTTGCAACCTCAAAAACTTTCCTTCTTCATTGAGCCCATAGGAGGCATGGGAAACTTGAGGTCACCAGATTCACAATGCAGTAGAAGCCAGCAGTGGGAACGTCTGAGAGGAATGGTATTGCTTGTCAGCCAGCTTGCCTCTGGGGTGCAATTTCACAATTAACTTCAGTCCTTTTAAATCACACTGATGCAGCAAGAGATAATTCAGCCTGCTCCTGTGTGTCTTTTGGGAGCAAGGGCAAGAAATGTTGAATGCAGCCCTCTCTCCTCCCTTCTTATTAGGCACTGGTAAGACAGAAAGCTGAATGGTATCATGTTCATGCTGATGTATTAACTCAGCAGTGTGAGGATAACTGATGTACTCACTTCAACAGACAGCTTTCTGAAGATTAAATACTATTAGTTGCTAGAGGAGAAGGTCATGACTTCGTTGTCACATGAAATATCAAAGAATGCCCACTTAGTTAAATATATGGGCTTCAGATTTAATTTGTGTTTATTAAATCATGTACACAATGATGTATGCATTCAAAGGATGATGAAACTTACATCTGGTATGGATTTTTAGCAAGAAAAAGCACAGATAAATTAATAATTCCTTTCTATATCGTATATGTGATAGCACCAGAATATGTTCTAGAAAGGCCAATATATTTCTACTTTACCTGTATCAGTATATATATTTGGGCCACTCAGCTGTAAAGCAGATCTTTGCAGAAAAGGGCAAGGGAGTCCTGTTGGAAACCACGTTGAGAACAAAAGAGCATTGTACCCTTACAGCACAGAAGGCCAGTGGTATCCAGGGCTGGATTAGGCAAAAGATTGTCAACATGCCAAGGGAGATGGTCCTCCCCTCAGGGGCTACTTAGCACTGGTAAGGCCACACCTGGAGTCCTGTGTCCAATTCTGGGCTCCCCAGTACAGAGAGATATGGTCGCAATGGAAGGAGTCCAATGAAGGGCCACAAAGATGCCAAAGCCTTCCTGTGAGGAGGGCATAAAAGACCTGTCTCTATTTAGCCTACAGAGAAAAAGGCTCAGGGGGCTTTTCTCAAAATATAGTATTGAGAAAATAATATGTATGTTCCTTGAGGAAGAATATAAAGAAGGCAGAGTGAAGCTCTTCTCAGTGGTTCCCAGTGGCAGAACAAGAAACAGGGGGCACAGACCAAAACACAAGCAATTTCATCCGAACAATAGAAAGTATCTTTTCATTCTGAGAGTGATCACTTACTGGCACAGATTGCCAAACAAGCTGTGGAGTCTCCATCCATGGTGTATTTTCTTGTATGTACCAGTATGAAGCCCTCAATTTACAGGAATGGTTTATGAAGAGTAGGTTACTATGCAGTGACTAGTTAATTAATTTCTTGGGCTTCTGCTGTTGAAAGGTAGTTTTCATTGAAGAGCCTCTATTATTTCATGTACAGTTTTCAAAATAGTTATGCTAAATTTCCTTTTATTTAAAAACTGTATCAAATGCCATCTCGAATATTGGGCTAAGTTTAGTTGGAAAGACAGATTCACAAATGTGTCAGGTGTTCATTTATCAAAACACAAATGGATAGTGGGACACTGCAGCTCACCTAAGGAGAAGTGATGATGAGGTTCATTTCACCAGTTTTTATTTAAGTTCGGCTTCTGCTGTGTGGTTTGCAAGGTAATTCCACTAGATGGCATGCTGTGCTTCAAAATGGACAATGTTTATGTAACAACATTTTAATAACTTTTATGATAAATACCCTACATTTTGAAGACAGAGCAGCAGAAAAAAGACAGACATACATTCTATAACCAGCCGTTGATTAATCAGGTGTAGAAACCATGGAGCTATCAGTACTGCTTAAATATCCACAGATACACAGGTGCAGAATGATTGTAATTGTACCACTTTAGTACTGAGAAAGTGTCACTGCACTGAGTAAGAGAGGAATTATACCAATCTGATACTGCATTAACTCCAAAAATTTCTTAGTAAAATTATTACACTGGCTGGTTTATACATCATTAATTTATTATTATGTAAAAATTGCATGCAAAAAAAAACAAACATCAAATCCTTCTAATCACACTACATTGAATGTGCTTTTTTCCCCTGCTATTCTGAAATACTGAAATTATGTCCCAATATTTTTTTAATCTATGATACAAAATTAAGAGCTCCAAATTTCTTTTTTTAAACTGTCAGTTAAATTTAGGTGAAAATTTGCTTTCCTAGTACATCTAAATGCAAAAATTGTTTTCTTATAACTTTGAAACCAAAATTACTATCTTTAAGAGTTTTCCACTCAAATCAGGTAGTTATATCATTGCTGTAAAATATCTAAGATCATTCCTGAGTTGTTACTCTGCATTCAGGTTCAGTAATGTGTTAGAGGCAACAGCCAGATAATGGAAGCCCTCATTTTAACAGGAGCACTCATACTGGGAGGATTCCTCAACACAGTGGGGAAGTAACTGAATAAATTACAGCACAGAGTGAGGAGGGCAAGGTAAATTCAAATTCTTGAGGTACAAAGACCAGGATCATGAAAGGCTGAAGAGTATGGTAGAAAAAGTGCAACAGCCCAAGAAGAAAGAAAAAGGAAGGGAAGAATATCTAAATGATATAAGAAATGGAAATGAAGACTATAGGGAACTTGAAAGGAGCATGCCTAAGGATTGAAAAATTAATATTAAATTTAAAAGCCAAAAAAACCATCTTTCATAAACAGCTTAGCTTGAGATGAAGCTATGTCTTCTTCAAGGTTCCTCATAACTTAGAAGGTCATCCCAGAGTGAGAGGTTATAACTAATCCTGACATTCTTAAAAGCCACAAGCTTACTTTTCAATTTCCTTTTGTTGTTATTATGGTACTATATATGACATCAATATCTTTTAGTTCAATTTCACTCATGGAGAAGGTAAATTCAAGGGAAATACAAAATACATATGAGGTCTTCTCTGCTCAGAGGACGTTCTTTAACTGAGAGTGTTTTAAACAGTATCTTCTTAAAAAAATAACAAACCACACCCCTCCCTGCACACCTCCAAAAAATACTCCACTACTCAACACATTTATATATGATTTCTACATGAAATATAGTTGACACTCTGGAACAACAACAACAAAATCTGGCCTTGAAAATGCAACCAAAACTTGCGGCTCTTTGCGTGTTTTTTCCTTTCTGTGTACTGCCAAAAATGTGTACTTGAAAGTTTAAAAAAACTGTGGTCTCATTTTATTTCCACTGGCTTCAGTAACTTTATAGTGATTGCATTGAAATCAACATTCACAGAAGTTTGATTTTGAAGGTGAGGATTGTATGAATATGATTCTATACCAGATCTATACAAAAGTAACTAGACTTTAAAGTAATTGGTAAATCTATAGAAGTCATCCTTAAGCTTGTGTAGATAAAAATATAGGTTTTGGATGATACTCAGATAGACTGGCTGAAATATGAATTACTTGATATTGCATATGCTTTAGAGACATAGATCTGTTTTTCTTTTGATCATATCTTTTGCCATTTATTATTTTAGCAGAAATATTTTGTTTTAAAATACAAAGCCCCCACTTCTTCCTGCACAGCCAGGTAGCTGGTATTCAGCTGGTATTCAGATACAGGTATTCCTGAACATGAGTTTTAATTTTATCATAAATAACATCACGATATCTTGATGTTTTCAGTACTTGTGTTTTGGTTTTTGTTTTTGGGAGGAGTTGCTGAGTTCAGTAGCTTGATGGAGGCACTGCTGCAGCTCCCACTTCCTAGGTCCAGCTAGAATGAAGCTGAGCTTGCCTTCCCAATGGGCACACATGGAAACACACACATAGATTCATAAAATCATAGAATAATTCCTGATTCTACGTCCTGTTGGAAGGGACCCACATGGACCATCAAAGTCCGATCCCTGGCCCTGCACAGGACATCCCCAAAAGTTCACCATATTGAAGATGTATATACATATTCACACACCTGGCCATGGGATGACACAGACAGAAGACACAGGGCTCACACAAACACGAATGTCCTTCAGGAATGACACCGATGTCCTCATCATCATTGTCTCTCTGGCTGGTCCTGGCAAAGGCCAGCAACTAGCCCTAGACACTCAGCCTACCCTGTAGCTGGCCTTTGGACACTCTACTTTTCAGTTACCTCATCATACACAGACACATTCATACACACAGACAAGTGTGCAAACAGGTTTCTCAACTGACTCCACCAGGTCTCACCAGTTCTGCAGTGCAGTCAGAAAATACAGACAGAGTCTAATGAGGAAACAGTGGCACAGTGCAGGGGTTACACAGAGTGTAAGGCACAGCCTTCTAAGCACACTGATCAGCATTTGTCAACATCTGTCAGCATGACTGACTTCACTTACTGTATTAGTCCCTATATTTTCCTATGTAATGTTTCTTTGTAAACCACCTTGATCCCTCCCTTTCCCTTCCTTGGTTCTTCCCCTAACACTCCATATTAAGTCTAGTGAAATTCAAAAATCCTGCTCATTTGCCCCCCCATATTAACCCTGTAACACTAAGCAGTAATACTCCCAGTTTGGAGAGCCACTCCTGCTGACTCATGGTGATAAGTTTTCTTCTGAGACCATGAGGCTGACGCTCTCCTGGAACATCTGGGAGCAGAGCCAGGGCAGTGACTCGCCTCTTTGATTCAAATATTGCTATTTTTCTTCTGTGATCCTTGTTTTTTGGGGATTCTTCCTGAAATCTTAATCACATAATCTAAGAGTTTCAAAAAGGTTCTTCTTTCAAGAAAGTAATAAAAAAATATATTAAGACTGTTCAGAACTAAATATCCTGTTTTCAGCACCTGTGGAATAGTTTGCAGTGAATGTACTCATGGGGAAAAAAAAGCATTAAACCACAAAAATTTATTTATTTTAAAATCTCTGCTCTTCTATTCAAGTGTCTTGAAATCTGTATTCATTCAGCATTCCAGCCAGAATAGATTTTTATTGCAAACACTGACTACAATCTCTTTCAGCTATTTCTTAGGTAATAAAATTGTCTACATTCGATTGATAGTAATGGATTGTAATTTAACCATTTAATAGTAAAGCTGCATTTTCTTTAGACTGTTTTATTGAGTCCAGTATACTTAGCAAGCGCCATCTTTTTATATGCACTGTAGTCTCCAGAGTATTTTAGACTTTATGAGATCAGCAGACCTTAAATGTTCACCATCTCCTAGCATTTTATTACACTGAGTCCATTTCCTAAGATGATTTCTCCATTTGCCACTGATCCTGTTGTTCATTGAACAGTAAAGAATTCCTCTTACTGCACCTCGAAGTGTGCAAATGCTGCTTTAGTGATTGTAGAATGGATATCCTTGGTTGAATTGCCAAGGAAATTGAAACTCCACTGGTCAACAGGTCTTTTTCTTAAACCAAGGGCTATCCTGCTCCTCTGGAATTGCTTTTCACCTTGATCATGGCACTTTGTATATCCTTCCTCTAAACATCCTCTATATGCTTCTATATTTCATGATTACTGTATTCCTGTTTAGGATTTCCTGCTGCTGTTTCTTAAATTCTGTTCTTCCTCCTGAATATGTGTACTCGAAGATTATGACTTGCACAATATATATGCACACTGTATGTAGGAATTACACTTTGTCAGATCATACAGTTATACTGAACGCTTTAATCTTTTTAAAGTATCTGTGATATCAAATGCTTCTTAGTTATTGATTTTAATATTATTTTGATAACAAGAACAAAAAGAGAGCTACACAATTTGAAATAAAATTAATTTTAAAAAGTCCTCGTACTGTTCTTCAAAGACAGAAAAATTATGAACACATGAATTCATTTCCAGGACACTGAACACCTTTTCCTGTCTCATTTTTTTGACAAATAATTATGTAGTTAAAGAACAGAAATTTCTGTTGAAATATTTTGGAAAGAAACATGTTAATTATGAAAAATAACTAGATAAATTTTAAAGCTGTTCTTGAGTTTCTCAAAATTTAGATATTTTTAGTGATAAATCTATAAGATTTAGCTTTATTTGCAAGGGAAAATAAAAGAAGGTACATGCAACTTCATAGATCAGAGTATTTAAAGAGAGCTCTGGCAAACTGAAATTATCTGCCCATGATTAAAGCTGAGTTTTGATTTAAAAATGAACATTCAAAACAGTGTATTCCATGGATGACATTTTTATTTTATCAGGAAAAAGCTGTCTCATGCCTCTTCCAAATACCGGAAACCCTTTCACTATACAAATGACACTTGCTTTACAGACCTTCAAGGGCATCTGACCCTCTTCATATATTCCACTGGGAATTTTATGAAGCTTGTTCTCTCACTTCAAAATTTTGACATAGCAGATTTCTAAGTTTAGCAGACTGGATCACAGCTGGCACAAGTATTTTACAGTCTTAAAACTCTGTCCTTTCTCCAGTATTCTAATAAGTATACCTTCTAAAAGCTGCAGGGAAAAGGGTGGATTCTTTTTCTTCTCTGCAAAAAAGTATTCTTTTAAATTGAATGAGAACATTTTGAATAAAAATAGAGTGGTTCAGTAAATTAATTTGTAAGTAATCAACTTTCTCTAATTGATTTATTTGCACATCAACATTCTTACGTTTCTTCTCTGTAGAATTTCAATCCTTGAGAGTATTCTGAGATGAAAGATAAGGCTGTTTTGTTTTTGTTTTTCATGGAACTTTTGCTTAGCCTCTCACCTATTAAGGATATGTTTGCTTTCTCAGAATCACTGAGATCTCCAGTCCAGTATGCCTGTTTAAATCAAGATTAACTGGTACAGGTGTTTTGACATCTGCTTCTGATTATCTCTAAGGATGAATGCTCCATGTCTCTGAGCAACCTTTTCCAGCATTTCTCCATTACCAGAGTAAAAATATATATTTTTTTTTTACTTTTAAGTAGAATTGATGTCCTTTGCTTCTTTTTCTGTCCCATCTGGTCCCATGAAGTCATGTATGCCCAACCTGTTTAAGTGCTTGCTTTTCTTCTATGATGAAACTTCTTTCGAGTTTCCCATGAACAGCTGCAAGTATGATGACTCTATCAGTTTCCTGAAGAAGACCTCGTTCACTTCTTTCTGATCAGGTGATCTACTGTAGACACCCACCACATCACTGCCATCATTGGTCTGCTCTATAATCCTGACCCATAAACCCAGAAAAAGTTCAGCATCAGTCTCAAGACACCCATCAATGCATTTCTGCTACTCTTTCTCTTTGTCCTCCTGAGGAGTCAGGATTTAGAACTTCATTCCTTATCTGGTGACCAAAGTAACTGAGTGGCACCTTTTTTTGTGGTTCCAAGTGCTTTCTTCACATGCATCTCAGAGTAACAGATTATAAAACAGCCTTATGATTTTTTTTTCCTAAATTATCTTTAAAGCACAATTATTCAATAAAACAGTCTTAATGAAGCATTACTTTTTAAACATATTTTCTTTCTGCTTTTGGACTAGAACCCAGTGGTCTATGCTTTTCATTTGATTGAAGGAGAGAGAAAAGAAAAATATTATTCAAGTAGCTTAAAAGAGAGCACAAATTCATGAAGACTACTTTTCAATGTTTCCTCACCATTAATGAAAGGATTAATAAATAAATAAAAAATACTAGCAAATGAAGGCTTAGGATGAAACTGCCTTCCTTTTTGTGTATGTTTAAGCATGTAGCATACTTCCTATTACTGTCTGTCTGTGATGAATTGCAGTTCTGCCTCTTTCCCCTTCTCAAGGTTTATTGAGCCAAAACTTTCACCTGTGAAACAGTAGCATAGAAAACAGGATCCATAGTTATTTACCAGAATCTCCCACTCTATTACTGCAGCAAGAGTTCATTCTCAAACAAGTTAATAAAACTTAAGAGGCTCTCTCTATTGATTTAGTGGTCTTTAACCAAGTGGAAATATATTATAGATTAATCAATTCAGGAAGACAACCTGTTTTATTTTGGCAGCTACTTCCCTGATTCTAAAATACCTGAGGTTCATCTAGAAACTTGTCTATCATTCATTCAAGTCTTCTCTTTTGTGTGCTATTACCAGACAGTCCATATGCAAAGATCTATTTGTTTATCTATAACACAACAGAAAGCTCATTATCCTGACTCAGTTGAAAACCTCTTTGAGAATATGTGTAAGAAAAGTCTATGACAACTACTAAGTCAGTGGACCATTCTACAGCCTGGAGTAAAGTGCATGGCATATGTGACATCCACAAATATAAATTCTTAAACGAGAATGGTCACTTACTTGCTGCAGGCCTTGGGAAATGTTTCCCATAAGTTTTTCAACCTGCTTTCAGACAAAACTCATTAGCACCAGATACATTCACTACTGATCTGCCTTCCAGCTGCCTCCTGAGATAATGCTCCTATGCAATTTATGGGGACATGTTAAACCTGGAAGTACAAGGCTGGGTTATCGTGTCATCAATGTCCAGGTGGATCATCACTGAGGTTTTCCCCTTGAACAGACTCTCCTGGTAAGTCACTTTAGCTGTCATGATCCATAAGGTTTCATTCCTTCAGCCCTTGCACACCCAGCACACAAGCTTGTAAGATCATCGTCTGTCTAGAGAAAACTTCTCTAATTTTGTCATAAAATTTTACCAGCTGGCATCTTGCACCTTACACAACAGTAAAAGAAGAGCCAACCTGTAAAAAGGGATAAATATGCTCCTCATGTGAGCTGTCTTTGTCACTCTTTGTCACTCCTTGCTGAACTGTGGCCCTTTTAAGAAAACTTCTTTCTTGATAATGAGAAATCTGGTCAGGTATTATGTGTGCATAGCTGTGTACAGGATCAATTCTGTGCAAAAATAATTGTTCTCATATTTACTACTTCTGTGCCACATATGTTCTGAAGGTGGCATACTTCTCACTGAGATACTTCATTAGTGTTCAGATATACTCACTGGTGCTGCTGCTTTATAGATAAGCAAAACAAAACAAGCCTCTCCGAGGCTGCCACAATCCATAGAGGCAGTCTGTGAAAAATATGACTATCTTTCATGGCTTTTTACAGGATAAGACATGGATGGATAGGTTGGCTTGCAGAGACAATACTGGAGGAATATACCAAAGGCAACGTATTTTCATATTTTTTTTCTGTCTATGAAATACATAATTTTGCCTACCATCCGTATGTATCTGCTTTTTGGGAAAATGATAGTTGAAATGGGCCCAAAGCACGACAAGAAGTGCCATCATTTGACAGCTTGGAGAGTTATATCCTAGATATATATATATACACCTGCATTTCCTAAACCCATGTTAGCTGGCTCCAATCACTTGTGTGTTCTGTGTCTGATGGAGCTCAAGACAACTTTATGACCTTTCCTGATACTCAGGTGAGGCTGACAGGCCTGTAGCTCCCCAGCTTCTTGCCTTCTTGTAAACAGACATCATATTTTCTAACTTACAGTCAACTGAGTCCCACCCAGTTAGCCAAGACTGTTGGTAAGTGATGCAGAGTGGCTCAGTGAGCACTTCAGCCAGTAGCCACACAGACTTTTATGGGGGGGCAACCCCATAGACTTGTATGGCCAAAGAGTGTAGCAGGTTTCTAACAATTGCCCCTTGGACTATGGGAGCTTCACTCAGCTCCCTGTTCCTGTCCTTCAGCTCAGTTTTTTCTCTATTCCAGAGAATAACTGGTCTGTTAAAAACCAAAGGCAAGGAAAGTATAAGGTATATCAGGCTTTTCCTCATCCTTTGGCAGTACGTTTCCCTCCACACCCAATAAAGGACTGAGATTCTATTTCATCCTCCTTTTGTCACCTATGCATTTATAGAATTTTTTTTTGCCTTTTACAGCAATAGACAGATCTAGTTCTCATCCATATTGTGCAAAGTCATTTTGCACCACAGCAGTTTTTGTTCTTAAGGTCAGCAAAGGCTTCAGAGAAAGCCTGGAATACCTTGTAGCTCTGCTGTAATGCTGCTAACACATGACAGCACGATCTACAATTTGGAGATTGGTCGCAAGGAGAAACACAGAAATCTCCAAATAGTAGCATTTTTTTCTGGATGAATATGGGTCATATTCAACAAAACAAGATATAAAAAGTTCTGTGCTCTCTTGATGAAGATGAAGGGTCATTCATCAATGAGAAACAAAATTATCCATGCTACTTTTGGGAAACAATCCTGTTGCTAGAAACATTAATAGGCTTCATCTGACAAAGAGCCAGTCAAAGTCATTTAAAATAAGCAAGATCCTGTAAAAACTAAAACCCAGGACTGACATTATTAAATGCTGTGAGTGAGAAGCTTCTCAGTCTCATTCAGCATGAGGCTTTTCGTTAATTTATGCATCCATCATTTTCTGCTTTTTAATTTTTTGGGTGTAGGGTAGAAGGAAGTATCTTTAATGTAGACATGCCCTAAGGAACTACATTACACTGGATGTTGATATTTTTTCAGATGAATCTCTTTTTCCTATCCCAAATGATGCCCTTGTAGCATTTACTGTCCTATGGGATCTTTAAAAAAGACATAAACCCAACTAAAGCAAAACAAACCCATGTGGCTTAAGTTAAATCTTTTACAGAGGAAATATATTTTAACTTCAAAGCAACACTTGTCATCTAATACCTTTAGATTTTTCTGGTGCATAAAATTGCAAGATAAATATATGAAAGTTCTGATCTCCTTTTTATTCTCAGTAGTCAGTTGCTTAGTTTTCAATTTCCAGTCTGCTTTAGAAATGCTCTTGAAAATTTGTGTGTCTGTGCACAAGTGGAATTAGATTCCTTTATGATAGAGATTCTTAAATGTGCATCTGGGACCAGATTCCTTTATTTGGTTTAGTCATGACAGTGTAAAAGGATGAAATAAATTTATCCTGATTATAATATGCAAGCCAATAGGACTGCACAATATGCCTGTAAGGAAGAGCTCTGTGCAATATGCACAAAGATATTAGATTGATTTAGAGAGTCCATTACATCCAATGTGGTATTTCAGTAATACCAAACACTGATGGTTATGGACACAGGAGATTTAATTAGTGTGAATGTTCTTTTTAGCTGACAGGATATAACAAACTGTGAAGTATACAAACAGTGCTTAAAAAGTTTTATTATCCCTTCAAATAATTTTATGTCCTCTGAGATTGCTTCATAACTTTACAGTACCCTTCTGTAAAATGCCATCATGTTTTTATCCTTTTGGGTGAGAAATCTGTCTTTTTTAAAATTTCTTTTTAATAAAGTGGCTGAATTTGCAATTTTATTCTATGTTGTCCATACAGAATTCAATGTTAAATGAATAGTTAACATGGAGGCAAAGAATACATAAGACTGAAGAAAACAAAGGAATGAAAAAACAGGATTTGGTACAACATAACAATTTCAGTACCATATAATCAAGAGATTTTGTTTGTCTAGAGATGCAGATTAATCAGTGTTGTATCACAGATTTGCACATGAAACCTAAATGATTGAATTGTACCTCTCACATAAATATTTTCATTCTTATTTTTACTTATTTTTGGTGCTGTGCCAGATGAAAACATTACTAAATTACCTAAATTACTCATTTTAAATCAGTAATTAGAATTTCCTAGCGGGTAAGGAATTACTGTGTTCAGTAGACCATCTGGAATGGACTATGTGAGCTAAAATGCTTATCTTTGCAATTTTTTCCCTTCAGCAGATGCCATTACTCATCAAAAATCATGGAAGATTTTATTATATATTTCATTCTACACTATGCTTCAGAATATATGGATTCCTCCTGCAAGTTGGTTATATGGAAAACAAACATATTGAAAGGAATGGCAGTCAAGTATCTGGGAAGTTTTAAAAATATAGTATATGCTTCCAAGCAGCCGTATCCCAACAATGTGACCTTCGGTTGTTTTGGAATTTCTTTTATATAAATATTAATAATTAGTTGAAGAAATTAGTACAAAATGGCTAAATAGCTTCCCTATTTCTCAGTACATTTTGTGGAGAAATTCTAAAATTTGCCTAACCCATGAGCCTAAATGAAAATTCAGAGAAAGGCAAAATTCATAACTAATACAGAAAAGACATATTTTGAAAAGCGTTGAAACTTTGCAGTTAAAGCAAGTGGTTATGGTCAAGGAAAAGACCATGGTTGGTTGGTTGGTTGGTTGTTTATTTTTCAAATTTGCTCAGGACTGATGTTTCTTAGGAAAGATAGAGAGTTTTTGAAAGTGTTCATATATTATATAGTATATAGTAAAGTTCATAGGATAATCTGAATTTAATCTTATATCCATAAAAATGCTAAGTAAAAAGAAAAGCTCTAATTATGTAATTGGTCTTTTAATTGTTCCTAAAACTGAAACTTTGAATGACATAAGTGCAAGGCTCCAGATCTCACTCCATGTGTCTCTTAAAAGGTCTTAAGATTCTTTTATGCATTGTAAGTCAGTAGCATCGAATATATGAACAAGAATATCAACAAGATCTTTCTCAAGAGGTCAAAACTACAAAAACTCTACTGGAAAACTTCAGAAAATCAGGAAACTATGGGAAAGTTTAAAGCAACGTTCAATCAACATAAAGCATTCCACAAAGCATTAACCAAGCAAATTCTAAGCCCACTCAGCTTTGCAAAGTGCAACCTATCTGATATTAAGATACTTGAACTTTGAGAAGAAGGAATTAGATGAAGAAAGAGAAAGAGAGAAAGAAAGAGAGAAGAGAGAAGGGAGAAGGGAGAAGAGAGAAGGGAGAAGAGAGAAGAGAGAAGGGAGAAGGGAAGAGAGAGAAGGGAGAAGGGAGAAGAGAGAGAAGGGAGAAGAGAATAGAGAAGGGAGAAGGGAGAAGAGAGAAGAGACAAGAGACAAGAGAGAAGAGACAAGAGAGAAGAGAGAGAAGAGAGAATAGAGCTATCACTCCTCCATTGGTGTTCTAGCTCATATAAAATCTAAGAAATAGGGTCAAGATGCGTTTATCTTGTGCTCTGCCCTAAGTACTTTGGTTTTTCCTGGGCCCTTCCCTCAGGTGGGATTCCTGGTCTAGTGGCCACTTAGGACCAGGTATCAGGATAGGGATAGCAGCACCAGGGGAAGTTGCTTCCAGTGTGCCAGGGATTTGTGGCTGCTGTGAGGCTGGAATATAGGCCCAAGGAGGTAGGGTGTGCCCAGCATTGTCTCACCAGAGCAAGATTTTATTCTCCCCTAGACTTGCTCCTGAAATGTTTCAAGTGAGCAGTCCTTCCACTTTCACAATACAACAGAAAAATGTCTTTCTGGGAAGTTCCTTCTGCAGGATCAAGGACCAAAGTTAACAGAAATTCAGGCATACAGGAAAACAAGTTAAGTTGCCTGGACAGGCTGCTGATCACATTCACTTTTGATTATAGGTGTATCAATTTCTTTGTTTAGATGTGTAAACATAATGTGTTGGATATTTCTAAACTACACAGTATACTTAATTTTAGGGATGAAGAGGAAATTCTATTTTTAGCACAAAAATGTTCTGATTTTTTTGTCAAGTCCAAATTGCTTAGAGATTCTCTATGGGATCCTTTTAATGACTTTTGAACCAGTCTACAAGAAGAAATTGTGGATTGACTACTATAGAGAATCTACTTCTTATCATATTAGGTACTAATATAGGATAGTTCTTCTGATGAGGAATAAACTAGCACATTTCAATGCAACTTAGAACATTTGAAAATAAATTGGTGGGAAACTGCTACAAAGCTTCTTCAAATTTGGTTTAGTTAAAGAGAGTAATAATTTTGGTGATACTAACATAAGACTTCAGCTTATAAACTGCGGCAAAGATTTCCAAAGGATTTTGTCAATTTCTCAGAAAGTGCTGTGATTCTTCCCAGTAAGAGAAAATCTTCAGAGTGCATGCAAATATACTGGACTCTTTATTAATGGTAGCAGTGGGGCTGCAGGGGTGACTCCTGTGAGATGCTGCCAGAAGCTTCTTCTGTATCTGATGGTGTAAAGGACAGCTGGCTCCAAAGCAGAACCACTGCCTGCCCTTATCTTGAGCCATGAGCCTTTTACTATATTTTGTCTCCTCTGTCTTATTGAGGAAGTCAGGGTCAATGCACCTCAGCATCAGATATGTTAAATAGCTGTTAAAATTCAGTCTGTGAAAGTTAGTAGATTCTCTGTGTTGCCCACTGTTGACTTTTGCAAGTATAAGAAGTATATAAAATATAAAGAGTTCACATGTGGCTTTGTTTTGGAATATTTTCTGTAATGAGAAGAAAGTGGGCTTTGATGAATTTAATCACATATTTTCCTTAGCAGATATAAATGCCAGGAAATCTGTAATCTTGAAATTCATTTGTATTTTCCCCTCTTCTTTATTACCTAGAGACTAATTTATTTTTGTTCTATTTCTACCGTAGTGCTAATTCCCTTGTGTTGTTACTTATTTATTATTTAACACAACTATGCATGGCCTGATGCTCAGATGACTTGCTCTTAAAAAGTGTTTTCTCTCATAATGGTGTTTCCAAGTGTTGTGGGTTTAGAGCTAGCTAAAACTCACTAGCACACTTATTTTCTGTTGTGAGATATGATTTTAGAAGAAAGGAAAACACAGGCTCAAACTTAGACTATAAGGAAAGTTTATTAACAAAACTAAAAAAAAAAACCACAAAATGAAAAGGAAAAATTCAAATGAAACTTCCAGAACACTTCCCTCCCCTGCCCACTTATTTTCTTTCCCACCTGACAACATAAAACAAAATCTGGGATTTTTTAAATTAGTTATCACTTCTACAATAATCTTTCTTCAATTCGCATAGGAGATATGTCCACAAGAACAGTTTCCTGTAGCTTTGCATCTTCACAAACAGCAGCTGCCCGGTTCAGAAAAAAACTCTGCTGTTGTGAAACTCCTCCCATTTTCTTCATTGAGTCAATGGGTCATTGTCAATTTATGGGGTGTCATTTT
>VWYI01014229.1:0-25101 GCA_013399455.1 Anthoscopus minutus | reverse complement strand
GAATCTCGGCTCGGCACAGCCAGAGGTGAGGGTGACCAAAGGCAGAGCCTGGACCCTGCTCCGGCTGGAGGGGCTCCTGTGCCCTCTCAGCCCGCCCGAGAGCCGCTGGGTGTGAGGGGCGGCCGGGCCCGGCCAGGCCCCGCCAGGCCGCGCTGGAACCAGGCCGGGCCTCTTCCCCCCCCTCACAGCCCCGACACCTTCAGCAGCCGGAAGCCAAAAAGAGAGAGTTCAGAGTTTCCCGGGCTTCACAATGGTATTCACGGGGGTGGAACTTAGCTCTGAATAGCTTACAAAGCTGTCAGTTGTCAGAACTGGACAGCCACTGGCTCCCTCTGAAGCCCCCAAGAGTCTCTCTCAGGAGAACCATCTCCGCAGATGTCTTCCCTTCTTTCCTCCCCAATACCAACCAATGTCAAACCAGCACACCAAGTACAGGAAAAAGTGTTCTAGAATTTTGATTTTGGTTTTTTTTTGTTGTTTCTTTGGGGAATTTTTTGTGGTTTTTTTTCTTTTCTTTTTGTGAGAGCCTCCATATGAAGCCAACCGTAACTTTGCTTACATTTTAATTAAAGAAAACTGTCAATTTTGTGTCCACTTTGACATTTTTTCTTATAGATGCTTCCTTTAAGCAATATTTTTATCTGTATTGCCATTTGGCAAGTGAATTTTCCTTTTCACTTTACCTGCATGGAATTTCAGACTGAATTCTATTTTGCCTGAAAAAAATTGAGGTGGAACTTTTACTTGAAGGGCAAACTGAAAACCAAGAGGTATTAGAGACAAAAAGATTTTGCAAATCATGAACAGCAGCAGAAATACTTGATCCATCTCTGCCTTTTCAGTAGGATTTTCCCTTCCTATTTCTTTTCCCTCGGTAACAGTTTCACAGAATTTGGACATCCCGGTAATAGAGTGTCACAAAATATTTGGGGGAAAAAAGAAAAAAAGGGAAGGGAGTAAGTCAGACCTTCAGATAATGCAAATCAATACGATCCATTTCAACAAAAGTCTGTTGTCTTAAGAAACTACTTCAGCATACACACCCATAACCTGGAGAAAAACATCCATTAACCAATCTCAAAGAATGAAAATGGGTTAAAGGACAAATATAGAATTCTTTGTTCACAAGAATAGTTTTGTACTGTGATTTTAGACAAGAATATTAGAACAGTAATATTTTTAATGGTGAATAATTAAGCTCTAATTACAATAACCAATCACCCTGCTGAAGCAGTATGTAACTTTCAGAGTAATGACTTTTTTGCTTTGAGATTAATATTTTATGTATGGCAGTTTATGAAAAACTAAAGTTAAACACATGAATTTGTCTCAGTGAGATAGAAAGAGCAGATGATAATATCAAGAAAAATATGGTTTTATTAAATAATTAAATAATAAAACAGAATAATTAAATTATATAATTAATAAAACATATAATAATTAAATAATTAAACATTATTAAATAATACCAAAGGAAAAAAAAAAGAAGAATAGTGGCATTTTTCAGGGATTATCTCTGCGAATTCAAAAAATCCCCTGAACACTGTAAAAGGTCTGAAGAAGTTAGAAAGTTTACTTGCAAACCTACAGTGAAATATACTATTCAAAAGGACTGTTAGACAAATATTGCCAAAAGCGGATGTAGACTCCTAGATCTGTTTTCTGCACCAAATAATTTATGATCTATTCCAGTGTTTAATTAGGATGTGTTTAAACTTCTGAAAACACTGTACAGAAAAGCTCAGTCTCCCTTAAACTCATTAATTCTTGTCCAATTCAAGCATTTTCAGCAACCTTTGCTTCCACTTTGCAGCTGTCTCTCAATTAAGTATTTGAGCACTTGTCTTTCAGATTTCTCTTCCATGGATTGTGGAACCTAGAACAGTTGCTTTTATTAGATTTTCATGTCTTTATCTTCTGGGCTTTTCTCCTTAATATTTTTGAGTTTAGTATAGAGAAGTTTTCAAATTTCCAAGGCTGAACCTGACTTGAGACATGAGCTAAAAGCAAAACAGGTCAAAACTTCCCTTTCACCTATCGAAGAAAATATCTTCTTTTTTTAAGTGTGGCTAGAATAAGCTTCCTCCTACTTTTCCTATCAGATTTTTTTGGTTATGTGTAGATGTTTGTTTCTTCCTAGATATAATACCCTATGATTTCCCTGCATTTGAACCCTACTTATTTTATGTCTTAATGCACTAGTCATTTATTGTGTTTGCCTGTGTACTTTCAAGTCCAAAGATGTTTTAAAGTCCAAAACCTAAATGTCTGCACAACATATGGGCATCTTTGAGAGTTCATCCATAAGTGAACTTTTTTTCTCCAGGATGAGTAATTCATCCCTTTTCTCTTATATGTGAGGATTTTAGAGAATACTAAAATTTCATCTCTTGGTACTATGCAGCTGTCATTATATTCCAGTCAGAAAGCCAGGAAATTCTCATCAGTTCATAGTATTACTACTCAGAAGTCTGAATATAGGAGACAGGAAGCACATACTGAAAGTATGTAATTTTGGCAGATAAGAATGCTAATTTTCCTAAAAATTAACTTTAGACACTCAGCCTACATCCTTATGATTGCCTTTTGTAAATCAGATTGACTATCTCAGATGTAGGGTCATGTTCTTCCCTTATACCTGAGGAGATAAGCTTCTTATTCTCATTGTATTAAGATGGTTGATCAAGAGAGGTTTTCAGTTATGAGAAGTGCCCACCAGCCTGCTCTATCTGCAGAATATTGCATTCACACATCCTAAACTTCAGCAATCCTCTTAAGAAAACTTCTTTTCTCATCTGCAGAAGTTTCTGTTTACAGTCTGTCAATTTACCATGACTTTGGATGTTGCCAACAGCCAGAGGCTCCACACACCTTTCCCTTTACCAGAAATTCCTTAGGAAGGCAAGTCCCACAGCAGCCTTGTTTTGTTTTGCTTATCTGCAATGGGTTGTACATCACAGACCTCACAGGTTCATATCAGCATGTAGGTAAAGGGCTAGGTTTTATACTATCTACTCCTTATCAGTGGAAATGAAAGGATAACAGCTCCATGGAGATTATTTTGTTCTATAGATATTTTCCCAACTCTGCAGTTTTCCTTCTAAAGTCCCAGCTCCTACAGTTTCTTTTTCTGAATATCTTTAATGGATTTTTGCCTAGGTGATCTCTGCCAGTATGGAGCTTTTTCTGGAATAATTTTTGAATACCTCTAAGAGAACAAGAAGCAAGAAGTAAGAAATTTAGTAGTCTGTTTTTACTCATTTTCCAGCAGCCAGATGTATGATGATGTGTGTTGCTGACTTCACGTAAGACCATGAAGGTGCAGCTCATGGCTGCCTGGGGGCATCAGAAGTTCCCTAGGGGACATTATGGCAGGGACTGGCAGCCAGGACCTGTTTCACTGACCCAGCTATGGAAAAGGGCAGATGGGGAAAACTGGGAGAGTC
This sequence comes from Anthoscopus minutus, assembly GCA_013399455.1. Taxonomy (NCBI): domain Eukaryota; kingdom Metazoa; phylum Chordata; class Aves; order Passeriformes; family Paridae; genus Anthoscopus; species Anthoscopus minutus. Next base: position 21,655 of record VWYI01014229.1, on the reverse strand, counting down.
CCAGACCTGGACATTGGAAATTTTTCTGGGGACAGGGCAAGGCTGAGGGCATTACCCTGTAGATAAGGGCCTGGCTATGACACAGCAGAGGCTGGAGCTCAGGCCAGTCCCAGCACTACGGCTCCATTTGGGAGGAGAGGGAGGCAGACATTACCAAGTCCACTTTCTTCAGAACAATTTTCCCCAAGACCACAATCTGTGCTCTTTCCCAGCTGGACCTGAGTGCAGGCCAGCAAATGCCCAGAAGTGAGGAGATGCGTGAAAGGTCATTGCAATAGCTTTTAAGTTCTCAAAAGTTTACTCAAATGCCAAAATTTAGAGATCTATGTCCGAGCTAAGTTTCTGTGTTCCCTCCATCATCAATGGTCCAATCAGTCAGGGAAACTTGGAGGTGAGAATCAGCTCTTAACTGTAAAAGTACTTTCTGGTGTGATAAAGGTAGCTGAAATATTCACACAGGTCTGACAGATACAAATTCACACAAAATTGGGAGTGAGGTGAGCTAACTCTTTTGTATGAGCAGCCAAAGACTGGGAATAATAAAATTATTTAAATTTTCCAAGTTGGTTGTGTGTGCCTCTGTTTAGGCAGTTCAATTATAGAATGGAAAGCTGTACAGATGTCCAAACACAAGAAAAAAATTCAAGTTAGCTAAGTAGATAACATCTGCTGAGTCTTGGAGACCTACAGTAATATATTACATTTTAGGAATTTTAAGTTTAATCCTATCTCAGCAGCATGAAGAAATGTTCTAATTGATTACTTTTAGGAATTTTAAGTTGAATCCTATCTCAGCAGCATGAAGAAATGTTCTAATTGATTACTTTTAGGAATTTTAAGTTGAATCCTATCTCAGCAGCATGAAGAAATGTTCTAATTGATTACTTTTAGGAATTTTAAGTTGAATCCTATCTCAGCAGCATGAAGAAATGTTCTAATTGATTACTTTCTGATTTCATAATTCTATCTCATCTGATTATACATAACTGTTTTCCAAGTTTGCATTTTATTATACATTCTCATAGTAAAGCATTATACTGGAAAATGACATTAGATTAAAACAAATGTGGCTTTATTAGTATCAAATTAAGGAAGTAGAAAATATTTTTCAAACCATGTAAGGATGCTGGAAGTTTCTTAAGAAAATTCTATACAGACTGTTAGGCTGAACGTATTCTTAGTGGGCTTATCACATTTCAAACTCGGGATTTTTTTTTTTCTTTATATCAATTTTGAAACCAGGAGAAATAAAGAAGGAACTAGGGAAAACCTCTCCAAAATTATTTAGAGCAATTAAGAAAAGAGTGATGACTGACTTTATAAGATAATGTACAGTAAAAATTCCCAGTGGTTGTTTCTTTATTAATTAAACTTAAAACATGGCCTTGAGCACATTTTTGCAAAATAGCTGATAGAAGAAGATTGATATTTAACAGCAGAAATCTACCTGCCTAGTGTATTAAGGAATCTTTTGTACTCAGGCACGTGCTCCTGGTTATTTACAAGTCTGGCTTTTTTTTTGAATAAGTGAAATCAAGTTTTTATTTAAAAATAGGATTAAGATTCAAAAGAAGTAATTTCTTTCTGTGTTTTTCAAAGCATTTTGTAATAGAGTCAGAAAATTGCATGAATAAAGATCAATAACCAATGCTTAGCATTTCACTGCAAGAATATTATGAGGTAAATAATGGCCCTTTTATACTTTTTCTTTCTTTGCAGTGATAAATTTGATTGAAACACGTCTACTATGAGCTATTCTAGCTAATAAAATAAGGTTAAGGAGAAAATTTTCTAATAGATTTTTTATTATTGCATGTTCCAAGCATATAAAAATTCAAAGACCAGAGGTGACCGATACATTTTGTTTTCCACAGAGAAAGAAAAAAAATATTTATATTGATGACCTTTTTTTCCTTGTAAATCCTGAGAAAAATAGGTTTTCTGTAAGTAAGATGATACACATATTCTTAATCTTTATTATTACCAGACTAGGAATTAAAAATATTACACATGTTGTGCATATGACATGCTTTAATTCATTAAAAACGCAAATTTGTGGAACACTAGATAGTAGACTACAAATATTATTGAGTAGAAATTATTTCTAAATAATCTTTGTCTTTATGCCTTAAATATCCTCATAATTTATCCTGTGCATATCTACAGACAAGGATGTATGCTGTATGAGTTGTGAAATATAATTATTTCATTACTTGAGATTTGCTCCTTTAATAAACTGAATGAAATCCAGCCAAACTCTCCAGTTCCATTTGAAAAAACTTCATTGGTAGTAAATGAATATACCTAATCATCAGTATTAACAACATTATTGTTTTGTTTAAGTCAAATATCAGGCATTGTATATAGTCTATGTTCTATACAGCTTTTCTCAACAATAATAAGCAATGAGTGGTGGAAGGATCATTTAATCTCCTGGTATGATAGGAGATTTATTAAAGGCCTTACTAGAGAACTAGATAATGAATTGGAATTGGTTTGTGCCTCATACAAAGCTATAGATAAGCCAGAAACAAGTTAAAAAAAAAAGAAAAAAAAAAGAAAAAAAGAGATCTAGAACCACTTTTACCCTTTGAACAATGTTTCTGTTTTTTCAGAACCAAAATCTTTCGCAGTGCATGGTGGTGAATAATTAATGCAATACGTGGATTCAATTTTAAGTATATCGCTGATATTGCTGAAGTCACCCCTCAGGACTTCTACATATCACTGGAAATTGCACCACTTTTCATGGGTACCTGACGTGAATTACAGAGTGAGCAGCTCCCTGATGCACTATAAACTGGCAAAGAAGTGTAGGAAGAGGTTGCATGGCTTTTTTAATTCTGTTAGTTTGCTTTGATTTTTTTATTAACTCTTTCTTTCCCTTCTCCTTCTGAAATGATTCTCCAAATCTGGGAAGTTTACTGAGGTTTAAAATGGTCCATGTTTAATGAAATATTATCAGTTACTGAATTCTGGCTATTTTACAATTTCCCCTGTAGTGTGCAGGGAGTATGTCAATAAGGCTTGTATCCAAAGTAGAGCTCACAGCCTTACAAAATGGGGTAATGAAAATGGTCTGATTTCAAATGTGTGTGTTCATGCATACCATTTATACCCGCATATATTTTCTTTTGATTTTCAGAGAATAATACCAAAACTTCTAATATAACTCACATCTATTCAAGGTAGCATCTTACAATAATTTTACTTAATAGTTTGGAATTTTGTAGAGTTCCTCCTAGCTAATGAAGAATGATTTACAAAACTAATTATACTATATTACTATAAAACAGACTGCTATCTTTTATACAAGTGATTGAATAATGTTTGCACTTACTGGGAACACTTGTATAGAGTGCTGCTATGCATGATGCAAGCTTCTAAGAAAGTGAAACTTCTGTTAAATTATTGACAGAAAGGTTACCATAAACCCGAAATGCATCTCAAGTACAACTTAAATTAGTAAAATTACAGGATGCAATATAGGATGCAAAAAACCCAAACTCAGTTCAGAACTCAGATATTTTGAATATTTTTAGTTGTAAATTCATATTACATGTAGAGCAAGAACCATTAAAATCTTGACATTTAATGCTGATGGTAGTTAAGCTTCTCATGGTATTTGCAGTATTCCCCATTCAAGCTTAGGGGGACTGCAAATGCTTCACTAATGGCAAATACCATAGTGTGATAAATGTCAAGATTTTAATGGCTCACTGTAATAATTATGGGATAGATACTGATAACTAAACAGAGTAGCATCTTTCTCCATGAAAATATCTCACTGACTTTAGCAGGACTGTTTTTGATAATGTTTGAGAGAGGAGTGAACTCATTTTTGTAAGCATCTACTGCATATTTAAAGTCAAGTAACAGTGTGAACATTATGTTCTTCAGCTTGTTTTGTAAACCCAGGGGTTTGTAAACCCGTTTCCAAAATAGGAATCTCCATTAAAGCTTAGTCCAAAGTAATGCCTGCTCACTACAGTATAGGAAGATATGTAAATGCATGAAATACAGAAACACAGTGCTGAACTTAGTTGCCACTTGGAGTTAAAACATTAAATGGGTCTGTCCCAGCTGTGTCCCCTCACAATATCTTGACAATTCCCGGCCTACTTTTTGCCAAAGCAGTATGAGAAACAAAGAAGGCCTTGGCACTTTTTAAACACTATTTAGAAACAGCTAAAACATTGCTTGGTCACAAAGGCAAAAGGATGGCTATAAAGGATGTTACTATAAGGAAAATTATCCCACCAAAAACCAGAACAAAATTGGTTTCCCAATACTGGAACTAGTAATAGTATGTTTAGGTTACGCTAGTTATCAATACATTTAAATTCCCCAAGTCTATTTTGCCCTCAGTAGTAATTGGTGAGTGATTTTCCAATTTTCTTTTAAATCCACAAGTATTCTCACTCATTTTCTTTCCATCATCTCCTAATTCCTTCTAGAGAGAAGGGGAGTGAGAAAATGGTTGTGTGGGAACTCTGTTGCTAGTCAGGGCCAAATCCTCACAACCAGGAATTTTCTACTCTTTTTCTAGTTTATGCTCGCTCCCAGTAGAGCATGAATGTGAAACTTAAGTAAAGCAAAGCAAAGTGTTGAATTCTGGTCATTCTATCTGCACCCATAGATTCTAGGGGTAGGATTTAAACTGACAGTTCTTAAGTTTTTATCCTGAAATCTTGTAATTAAGTATGTCTTAGACATCTGAATTTGAAAACAATTTTTTTAGCTGTTCCGTCAGCTTTCTACCTCATTTACAATGCAACTGTGATGTATTTTTAGACTGCCTTTATAGGTAAAACTTGCTAAATATTCAGGCCTTGCAGGTCTTCAGCTATTGTGATGTGATATGAGTGTTATGCAACATCAAAGTTTTTCATTGTCTAACAAGAAAGCTAAACTCTCACTAGCTTAAGAATAGTAACAAGTTCCTTTCTAGACTTCTGCATCTGTAACTTCTGATTTTATTAAGGATGAAAGATAACAGTGTAACACTCTAAAGCAAATTCTTTTGTGTAATGTTTTTCCTAGTGTAGTTCCCTCAAACAAAGAGATTATGGCTCTCTCTGCAGCTGTGCAAATGTGTAAGTAGAAATGATTTCTCAGCTCCAAGCTTGACAACTGAAAGAATAACCTAAGAGTGAAAACTCATACTTTCAGCTCTTCTTGCCATTTTATGTCTATCTTATCTTCTGCATGAAAATACCACAAAGCATCCTTTCATTACAGAAGCATGCAGTGTGCTTTTCAGCAAATACAGTGCAATAAAGAAAGTACAAGATATATTAATGCAAAATAATGGTTGACATTTAGAGCACACAAAAGTCACTAAAGTCAATGTTATACTCCCCACAGAAACCATATCTCATCTTCTTTGCATAAACATATTTAATATATGCGCACAAACTGGCTGAATTATGGTTTCCATGGGAACAGTAGCTCTGGACATACACATTTGTCATTTCTCTGTGTAGAGCACTCATTAAGAAATTGCCTTTATTGATAACCTCAGTTTCTTAGGCCCCAGTAAAACATTTATAAAAAGTAGCATGAACATTGTGAACAGAGACAAGTAATAGCTTCTTTTCAAATTTTCTGAGACTGTTAGTCTAAGCTTATCCCTCTGATCTCAACTGTTGATCTTTTTGTTATGTTGTGGCTTCTGCCTATGATTTTTATCAGACTAGGAGTTTTTACTGCTCACATATTTAAACATGTATATCACTCAAGGATGCAGAAAGATAGACAAGCAGAATTATTTATAGGTTTCATAACTTCTGAAATTTAAACTGTGCTGCTAAAAAGGCTTGAATATGGTTTGAAAAACACAAAAGATCCAAAAGTTTCAAAGACTTTGATTTTGCAGATTGATGAGGATGTGAGGTAACTATTTGATTGAAATACACTAAATAACGAAGCATAGAATACTAATTTTCACATCAGAAAGAATGTGTAAGAGTGCACTTTCTGTAATCACAATTATAGTTTCATATTTGTGCAATACAGCAATGACAATCATTGTTCATGACAAAACTTTAAAATTAAAACCTTTGCTTCAACCTTGTTGTTGGGTGTTTTTATAAGGAAGAAGTTTTCTAGTATTTCATCAAAAGACTGAGAATTATTTTTCATTCATGCTTAGGGCTTTTCATAATCTTTTATCTGTTTTTATATAAAAATTATTTTTAAGACATCTGTGTGTGATATGCTTCAAGATATCCATAGTCTATTAAAAATAAAATTTTCTTGCTCTCTTGCCACCTGCATTACTCTAAAACAATTATGGAAATTCTAACATGGGTCTTTCTATTTTTTTTTCAGTTTTGAGTTTTATTGTAGAAATTAGTGTGAGAGTAGAAATGAGAGTGAGGTAAAAGTCTTATATATCATTCTCATATATTCATACTATCTGATGAAGTAATGAATGTGATGTACTTATTAAAAGCATTATGTGTAATATCGTAAGTAATATCATATTCAGGATAAAGTTGCTCATTGTGGAAAAGTAAAGTGCTTAAGGTGCACAAGGTGTGTGTCCTTCAGTTATTGATTGTGTAGCTGAGCAGATATAAATATTTAAATAACATAATTACATAACTAAATGTTCTGAGGTAGGCAGCTCTGGCAATTTTAGGCAAGTTGTTAGTCATGGAAAAGGCCTTTTTTTAATAATCTAATGAAATGATGGAACCCATCCTGGAAAATCAACATAAATGCTATTTGCTCTTGCACAATTGCATATATAATTAATGGGGATGGCAGACAGGTTGACAGCAAACTGATTTGTAGACAAATCTATTCCACACAACTGCAGTTAATCAAATTACTCTTTGGCTGTGTTGAATGGAATGGCAGTGGTTGTAATCCCTAAACATATCAAGGAAGCAAAGTTATTTGAAAACTGGTCTGTCCAAAACATCTTCCAAATTTTATCTGAATACTAAAAATGAGCAATCTTTCCCCTTAATATCATGTAACAAAGGCATAATCTGTCTTTCACTTCCTTTGGAGGAAAATGCATTTAATTTTTCTTTGTTTATCCAGCTATCTGGCTCATCATACTAATTTTGTCATTCATGGGAGAAATAAACCTTACAAATATCAATAGAAGTCTCAGAATCTTTCTTATTTAAATAAAATCAGAGGTGTGCAGAGAGTTTTAGAGAAAATAACAAGCTTCCTTGATGCTTTTCTGAGTGAATGACCTGCTGGCTATATTCTGTATTATTACATCAAAAAGTATTAGAGATTTATTTGGTGGGGGTTTTTGTTTGTTTGTTTGTTTGGGGTTTTTTGAGAGCTGTATTGCTAAACAGAAAAAGCTATAATATACATCTTGTCTTTTTGAGTGAGAATGAGTAATTATGAAAGCACATATAGAACTTGGAATGTTATCTAAAAATCCACATACCAAACCTGAATCACCAATACCATATCTGAGCTATGTCTTAAATCACTGTTAAAAATAATACTTTTGAAACTAGTTTGAATATTCATTTAAAATTTGGCAACTTTTCCAAAAGGAAAATACGGTTTAGAACACCATACAGAATGTTTTATTTCAAATTTATTCAAATACCATCTTTTAAATTATGCATGTCCATGCTCATATGCAATGTTTCAGATATATTGTCATTATTTTATATTATCATATTTTTCAAACTGTGTATGTAAATATGCAGCTGTTTATATTTAATCAGAATTTACTATTTACCACTTCTTGTACTATGGGAAAGTCAGCTTTAAGGCTATGTGGGGTAAAATAGCAATCAATAAGAACTTTTTTTCTTGACTTTGGGGCACTCTGAGAAAAAGCATTGAGAATTCTAAGAAGCTAGTGAACAGTTGTGTAGGAGATTTTTTTCTGGCAAATCACGAGGGATTAGATGATTGAATTATAATTGCAAAAGAAGTATTGACTGTTAGTTTCTAATCTGTGAAGAGAGAAACAATCATGAAGAGAATTCAATCTGTTATTGTAATCTTCAAGAATATGACAAATGTCTTGATGATTAAAATATAGAATCAGAATGTGGGAGATATGGATTTCCTATTTCATTTTGGTAGATTTGGATCCACATGTCTCATGGAAATGGCCTAAGCTTCAGACCAAACATGTGTAATACATGGGAAGATGTTTCTTCAGTTCTACTGTTCCTGGTTTACTGTGCATGTAAGATTGTGAAAGTCCTAAAGGCAAAGGGAGGTGGTACAGACAGGCCTGAATGTAGTTCCTGCACCCTGAAATCTTTCATCTGTCTATGTTCCATAATCACTGCCTAGAAACAGAAAAAAAAAGCAAAGGAAAATCAAGCAAAACAAAAAACTTACTTCCTCTGGTAAAGCTGCTCTCTCTCTCTCTCTCTCTCTCTCTCTCTCTCTAATCAAACTTATTTTTTGCTTTTCCTCTTTATTAAAGGGAAACAGATTAAGAATGGGGAATGCTATTCTTCCTACATTAGAAATGCAGTTGACAAGGGTGCATTTGATCCCCCTGTGTGTGTTATTGATGAATTATTGGTCTCAGCATGGCTCCTGGTTCTCACTTGGACATTGAGAAGTTAACTGTAATTCTTGGAAGTAGCCATCCAGCCAATTTCTTAGCTATTAGCAGTTCATACAACAAATTCATAGTTCTCCAATTTAGCAGCAAGAATATTGTGCACTATTAGAACAGCAGCAAAATCCTTACAGAAGTCCAGGAAGATGCACTCAGTAGTTCTTCCCCTTCCCACTGAAGAAGTGCCTCAGTTCCAGAAGGCCACTAGATTAGTCAGGTATGGTTTGCTCTTGGTGAAGCTATGTTTGCCGCCTCTAATCATCAATCTTCCACCTGCTTTGACATGTGCTTTGGGAGGATATGTTCCATGCTCTCAGAGTTGAAGATGACTGGTCAGTAGCTCCTGGAGTCCTTCTTTTTTAAATTTGTGCAATATTCCTTTCACTCCAGTTATCAGGAGCCTTTTCTGACTGTCATGCCTTGTCAAATATGATGGTAGTAACTTAATGACTCTATCAATCAATTCCCTCAGGACCCTTAATATATTTAAATAACACAAAGTATAGCATGTTTTCACATGCTGATAGGCCTTTACCATGAACCTAATTACAAGATATCAAGTGATTAGAGAGTTTTCATGTAAAAAATGTTGCTACATAAATAGCATAAAAATGAAGTCTATCAACCTCTGCACACTTACCTTTCATCCCCACAGGGTCTACTGAAATTATACTTCTTTAAACCTTTGACATCTCTGGGCAAGAGAGATATTAGGCTAGCCACTATGCAGTAAATCCTATGTACATGCAGCTAGGCCAGGCTAGTTCTAAATAGTCTGTAAAAAAATTCTACTTCTTTTTCCTTCTGTGAAGGCACAGACTGGGATTTCTCTGTATACCGTGGTGGTATTTGTCACAGAAGTTTTAGGAACTTAATTACATTTAAGACTTCTAGTGCTTTCCAAAATGTAGTTGAAACTGTCCCAGAGATCAAAAATAACTTGCAGATGTAAAGCAATACAGAAAATTGTATTACTCATACTGGTAACAGTTAGATAAGCAGACTATAAACGAAAAATGATGAAAATGAAGGCTTTATAGGGAACTTAAATAAATATATACATTAATATACTATCTAAATTTACCTTGCCAGATTCAAAAGAAAAAATCATGCTAATTGTTAAAAAGAAGACAGAAACTATACAAAATCAGCTCAGAAAAATGCTGTGTACCACATATTTGATTTGCATTGTAGGATGCAGTATTTCCTTGACTCACAGTAATACTTTAATTGCTATAAACAGCTCAGTTGTGGTCTCCATTATCTATTTTACTGCTTTTTGAAGTTGTGTCTCATTTCACACTCAGTTTCCTAAACTGGATCAGTGGAAAGACTATTTTAGCCAGAAAAGTAGGTTCATCTCTGTTTACCTTCTTGTTTTCAAAAAAATGTTCTACACCTGTCGAACCTGACTAAAACAAAAGGATTAACTGAAATGGAGCCAGCTCAGCAGATGAAAACTGCAATACTGGCAGAAACAGCACCCAGCTTCCCAAGTTTGACAATGTAAATAATGTTAACTGCTATGCAAAGTTTTTCATGAAACTGTTGTTTGTTCTACAAACATTTGTGCAATTCATGAAAGCAGCAGCTGGTGACGATTGTTAAAGCACTTGAAAACCTAACTGGGAATATTAAAAGGAACTGGACTTAATGAATACACCAATTTATGGGTTTATTAATTTGCTTGTTTCTTCTAAGCACTCATCAAATAACATAATTTCTTTGTGGACAAAGTGATGCTGATGAGTTTCTAGAAAAAAGTTTGGAAGGATAGAATTTTACAAGCAGCACAAATAAAACCTTAAATTGTCTTGGACTAATAGGAGCAGTATCAAACATGAACTCCAAATAATGATTGGCACACTGATGTATTTTGGGAAAAAAAAAAACAGAACAAATGGTGACTTACCTCAGACAGTTGTCTGACATTTGAGAACAACTTATTCTCCCACCTACACATTTTCTCGATGACCCATTTCATAACATGAACTCACTTCTCTGTCTTGCTTATCCACTCATTTGCAAGAGTTTTTAGAGCTTTTAGATGGGTAGTTTCTAAGATAGTTATTTTGGAAGAAGACAGGAGGTGGGTGCTGTTCAAGAAGTGCAAGGAGCTGTTATATAAATTGTGTGCCTCTCATGGATGTGAAAATGTCCATTTATGATTTTCCTCCATCACAGAAAAAGTGCCATAAATACTATGTGTACCTCCCATGTACAGCAGTGGGTGAAGTTGTTCCAGTGACATAACTTTCAGAAACAGTAGTTCTGGAAATTACATCCATACATAACAGCAAGAAAAGAAGATTGTTCTTACTGCTCCTGCAGGAGTCAGAAATAGAAAAGAGACTAGTAGGAATTAAATTGTGATGGAATCTTTTGCAGACTGCCTGATCAGGGCAAAGAAGTGGATGCAATTTTCTTCAGCAATTTGAGGAAGTTTCTGTATCGCTGCACTAGAACAGGTTGGTCAGGACTATGCTTTTGAATGTCTCCCCCTAATAAAAAGTTATCAGTGAAAACCTTGCGACACAGAATCTGCTATTCCATAAAAATGAAGAATTGGTGACTGTCTTGTCAGTAGGAAACACAAAACATTGGAGTTCAAGATCGCAGAATAGGCATGAATTTTTAGAAAAATATCAGTTGGACTTCGGAGTAATTTTTTTCTTGCCTTATTCATCACATGGGTTAAAAGAAAGTTACAATACTAGGTTGATTTGTATTTCATATATCCATTTCACTGACTTTAAAGCAAGTTACTTCTTTCTGACATCATTATTTTTGTGGAGTTTTTTTAATAGGTTTATTTTGACTTTGATGCTGAAACCTCTGTTAAAAACAACCCCAAATGATATCTCATGCTGTGGTTTGTAAGATAAAATCAACAGTTCAGTTTTTTCACAAATAAATGAAATGGGTATTAGTTGTCCTGTTATTATACTCTCATAGTAAAAATTATTATATAGAGATGAATACTAAGAGAAATCTAGCCTGACTTGCCCTGACACCTTGGTTGTCATCTTAATGCTCCTTATTCCAAAATAAGACACTGTCTGTACCTGTTCATCCTTACAAAATTTAATAGTTTTTCATTGTAAAAGTTTATGTTCATAACTTGGGTTGTCAGACTTTGCTTTCCACCAATATATAACAGGGGATAATAAAATTATATTTAAAGAGCAAACACCAGTTTAATGGAAGTGCTAATCCTTTTTTTCTTTGTGTTTAATCCATTTCCAAATATTAAAAAAAAAACAAAAAAAAGGAAAATAAAACCAAACAAAAAAAAATACTGTAAAGAATGTAGTCTTACATACAATCTTATAAAAATATCCTTTGTGGAGGCATGAAATAGTGTCAGACCTGTGTCTATTGAGTTATTGGATCCATCATGATAAATTTTCCTTTTTAATTTAATTACATCTACATCTCTATTCCTTGATTATCAGACTTTTAAAAGTAGTTAACCCTCCCTGGTCTGGATCCTAAAAATTGTTTTACATGGAATTAAACAGTATCTTGTTCTGTATTTTCCCATTTTTGAAGATTTTTAGATGGCATCATGATCCTTCTAGAGTCTAATAGCATTGTCTTCTTATACTGAATAAAATTCTGTGCATAGTGGAAGAGAAAAGGAAAGATGGGCAGTGTTCCCTTTAGCTTTCTACTTGAAACTTCAGCTAGGAAATATATCTTGACCTGATACAACAAGGTTCCCCAGTTCAGATGATATCATAAAACTGTCCATATAATTGTATTTTTTTTTTTTTTTTTGGTCTCATTTTGTTACCCCATTATAATAGCTTCCCTGGAAAATCTCAGATTCAGCAGCACAAAACAAGCGAAAAAAGTTCCTTCTAGTACATATTATGTACTAGGTATGTAGACCAGTAAGGAAAAAATTATATTTAAAACCCCAATATTTCATTATTACTGCATTTTTGCTGCCTTCATTGATTCATGACACAGTACCCAGAACACGAGAGCATCAAGGATGTGAGCTCTGGTGTGGTATCATAATAAAAATTCTAAACAATAATAATAGAATTGATTTAAAGGTTCCTTAGTAGCACCTTAAGGAGTGCCACATAACTCAAATTTCCTTAATAGAGATACAGGAATGCTACATTTTATCTGTATGTGTTTATTGCTTAGACTATTTTTTAAGGGCTATAGGTACTGAGATTAATAGCTAGATCAAATGTTAACATCACATGATTTCCACCAGGGAACTATAAAACTTCAAGGGGGAGATCATAATGAGGTAGAGAGATATTATGGGTATTATTTACTGTATGCTATAAGGTGTTATTACCAGCCTTGTAGATAAACAAAGGTGTACTCATTATTTTATTGTCTTGAACAAAGGGAAGGTGCAAGAGAGGCTGATGTGACTTGGGTGCTGCCAGAAGCACTTGTGGGAGATTTAAATGGCCCTGTGGAGCACCAGGAACCGCTGGGAGCATGACAGGCAGGGTGGGCAAACACTGGCACTGAGAGACCAGTGCAGCTTGTGCAGCACCACACACAGAAGGGTGTGTGAGAAGGGCTGTGCTCCCTGCTTGAAGGTCCAGAGCCCTGCAGGGGAAGGCTTCACATCTCTGCCATGATGCTGGGCATTCACCTTGGGATTAAAGCCAATGGTTTTACACAGAAAACTCCTGAGATGTCTGGAGATCAGGCAAGGCTCCAGAAGACTAGAAGAATGTCATCCTCACCTACAAGGGCATAAAGGAGGTGACATAGGCATAAAGAATCAAAGCCCCATCCGACAGCCTTACTTGGGTTCCTGGGAATGCTCTGGAATTCATGCTTATGTGGGCTGCTAGAAATCTAACAAGGCATTAATGGCTGGGAAAAATCAGCACGGATTCACCAAGGGCAAACTGCGTCTGACAAACTTGCACATCTCCTGCGACAAAGTATCCTGCTTAGTTGATGCAGGGCGAGTGTAGGATGCTGCTTACTTGGATTCCTCCAAGGCTTTCCATATGGTTTCCCGCAGCTGCCTCCTAAAGAAACTGATGCACTGCCTGTCTGGGGAGCAGCTCTGTGGAAATGGACCCTGGGGGCCCTGGTGGATGAGCAGTGTGCTGCCGTGGCAGAGAAAGCCAGCAGGAAGCTTGATTGCATTAATGAGGACTTCACCAGCAAAGAGAAGTCATTATCTCACTTTGCTGCTCAGTGCCTGCCAGCTAAGTCTGGAATACTGTGTTCAGTTTTGGCCCTGGCTCTGCATAAGAGATGTGGACAGGCTGGAGAGGGTCCAGTGAAGGATCAAAAAGATTATCAAAGAAATGAGAAGCCTGCTATGCAAGGAAATGCTGAGATGACTCTGTTTGTTCTGCCTTGAGAAAAGAAGGCTTGGGGAAGATCTTACCACCATGTTCCAGTTTTAAAAAGATGGCTAGAAAGAAGAATGCTCTTTTTCAGAAAGGAGTCACTTGGAAAAGGTAAGAAGTAATGAGTGCAAATTACTCTTGGGCGATTCTAAGTGAACACAAGAGAAAAGTTTTTCACAAGAAGAATTAGCCATTATAATCTCCCCAGCAGGGGCAATGTTGGACACTTGTAAGATTCAGCTGGCCAAGGTGCTGGGACATATTGTCCAGACCATGCTTTTGACAAGAAAGTTTGGTCTAGATGATCCCTTCCTACCTGTATTTTATGATCCTATCAAACATTAATGATCTTGCTGTACTGATTTTATATTAAATTCAGAACAAGCACTCCAAGAATTAAAAATAATACTAAAAGTTCAACTTTGTTTTCTTTATTTTTAAGAGGCTTTACTTTTAAGAGGCAAAATAGCATTTTCATGTATATGGATATTTTAACTAAAATGAATGTATCCACTTGGATAAATAAAGAGCTAATCTGATATTTGTTTATACCTTGAATTAAAGTCCTGCTGATGTTTGGAAATGTAATAATATTTTCATGTTTTAAAACCTGTATTTTTTATGATTTTGACTACTGCTTTGGGATTATCAAACCAGAATACTGTAAAATAATCTGAGTTTAAAAATTCTGTGTTCCTATACCCTGAAATAAACCTGGTTTTGTCTAAAAAGGTACAAGTAGAATTGAGCAACAAAAAGGTTGGGTTATTATTTTCAACCTACAGCAATTCTCTACTGTACATCAAGATGGAAGCCACAGCTTTTGAAATTTTATTTGGAAAAACAGAACCATCAGACAAATCAGGGTACTTGCTTGGGAGAAAATTTTGCTCATGCTTGTCTGTCTTAGCCAAGCAGGCATGTATTTGAAGTTGACTTTTTTAATCCCATACAATCTAATTGAAATGCTAAGGATACACTTTCCTTTCTTTTTGCATAGAAATATTGTCCATATTGCATATGAAGAAGTTTCTACTACCTACTACTGAAAAACCTTTCAATTTGATAAATTTACGTTTTAGATTAAAATTTATCCATTGGGAAAAAATCTAATACTTCATTGCAAGACAAATTTTCATGCATAAGGCACAAAACCCATCAGTTTTACTTAGAATTTTTCATCCGTTTAAATGAAAACCAAAAAAATCTGGATTGTTATTTATGGGAGAAAGAAATAAAACCATATAATAAAAAGGGCCTTAAACAATCAAAAGAAACCAAATAAATTTACCTCTCTGTCCCTCAAGTTATTAGGAAGAGCAGGTTCTGATCAATTCACTCAGTATGAGCTCTACCAGTGCTTTTACCAATCTTGTCTGCAGTATAGATGAGCTATGGTGGGCCGAAAGTGCCAGTCTGGTGCTTTAATCATGTGTCAGTCATACTTTTATCAAGTTAAATGCCAAAATGTTTTTCCAGGGATAGCTGAAAAATTGGTTCCTTATATAAAGTTTGAAAACTAGATAAGCTTTGAATAGAGGAGGTTTGCCATACACCCAGTTTTTGGTGGTGTTTGTTAGTTTGTTTATTTGTTTTGGAAGCAAGAAGAAACCTGTACAAATTCATACCTATTATATTCTAGATCCATGCTCTCGAGTCAAGTCCTATTTGGTCTAAAGTAAGAATTTTCCCCCTTATAATTCCATTTAATTTATTTATTCTTTTTACAAAATTTTAACCAATTAGAATTATCATCTTACTAGTAGCCCAAAAGTTTGGACATCTGAATCCTTGCAGCTGGGATTTACCATCAGATTTCTGTACTTTTAAGATTTGTTCTCATGGGAAATACATGGCTTTTGGAAGGGAACGCTCAATTTGTTTTATAATACTGAGCCAGACTAAATATAGGAAAGATAAAGAAGCCAAATTCTTTGGCTTTCTGAAGTATGAGCAAGTGCAACCATTTACTGCCAAGCTTAAAGGAGGAAAAAGAGCAAATGTACTTATCAGCCTCAAACAGAGGTTAGCTGGAGTGTTTTACATGATTATTTTAATTTATGAATGAAAATTCACAATAATACAATTTGACAACATAATGCACAGACATAAATTGCATCTGAAATATTTCTTTTGAACAAATGAAATATAAGGGCTGCTCAAAGACAATGTGAATTTGTCCGTTGTTTCTGTCACCAACTCCAAGAAATGGATTTTTCAAAGCGAGAGGGGATTTTTTGGTCTTAAATAGATATTGATCTGAATTTGATTTTTACTCCTAATTCTGTACAGATTACACTGATTTTTTCAGGTTTCCCAAAGAAACTGTGCTGCTAAAAATGGCAGGAAAAGGATGAAATACATGAATAATTTATTTTTGTGCAAAGGAAAATTTATCCTTTCTTGCTCATTATGAGGATTCTGAAAGAGGTTCAGTTTCTCACATGTGCTTCGCACAGAAGGCACCCTTGAAGCCCTGCTGCTACCAAAACCTTCCCATGCAAGCCAAATACAACGGAAATTAACAATTTAGACAGTCATGTGAATAGGAGAGTCATGAGTCTGGGACGAGTTTAAGATCTTGGAGGACTTCACTGCAATGAAAATGCCTTGACTCTGTGTAAACACTGCTCAGCAATAACAAAACCATCTCTAGAATCATCACTGTATTCAGCACAAATCCAAAACAAAGATCCATGTTATCTATATTATAGCTACTGTGAAGAAAATTAACTCTGCTCCAGCCAAAACTAATACAGTGCTTTACAAGACCATTCCATGACTTCATTGGTATTGTTTCAGTGATTGTATAATCAATATAATGCAGGTGTTTTATAAAGCAAGCTTTGAGGTCTTTAGACTCCTGTTGCTTAACCTCCCTTTTGTACTCCTCTGTTGAACAAAAAAAAAAACAAACAAAAAACAACCAAACAAGAAACAACCAACAAATAATCAATAAACCTGAATCTCTTTCTTATCTTAAATTTACACTGCAATCAGTGCTTCTCCGGCTTCTACAACATTATAGTATTTTCCTATGCTTGCACTCAGTTTTTAGTCACTATGTTGTGAGATCTGCTATATGAAATGTTAAATGGAATACTCTCAATAGCAGAGTTTTTTGAAAGAACCAGGTATAAAAACAGTGCCTAGTAGGAGATTTTAAGTAATGTAAGTGGAGATAGCCTTTTTCAAAAGGGAGTGAAAATCTGGTGCTATGGAGCAGCAAGATCCTCCTTCTCTCTTGCTTCAGTTGCAGCCACAGAAACACCACTCCTTAAACCCCTAGTTCTATCAGAAGCATCAGTAAAGTAATTAAGATGCCTCTGAAAATGGATCATGAGTGCAGGAATGGTATGCAGGAAGACTGAAGACTTGCTACTGTTGAGAACAGCTGTAGGTTCATGCAGATGCATACGGTGGTTATTATACAAAACTTATGACAATCAGCAGAAGCACCTAAACTACAAAAACATCTGCTTTTGTGGGGAAGTTTGAAATTTCCTTCATCCTAGCAGAACTGATACTTTAAATTTTTGGGGGGAGTTATTTTGAGTTTTGGGGGAAATAGTTTGGTAATTCTGAAATTTAATAATCAATTTCTCACATGAAACAAGGAATGTTAGATTTTAAAAAGAATATATTTAAAAGAAATAGAATTAAAAGAATACAATTTTTAATTTATAAATTGTAAAGAAAATGCAGAAAGTCATTGAAATACTAGCCTTTGAGACAACAGATTCATTGGAATAGCATTTATTTAATCTGTGGAGTGGTAAAGAGAAGAGGGGAAATGAGGGGTGAGGAAGAAGATGAGGGACAGGGAGAGGGAGAGCGAGAGGAGGAGGAGGAAGAGGAAGAGGAAGAGGAAGAGGAAGAGGAAGAGGAAGAGATGCCTAACTTAAAGTCTATTATTTAAGCCTCTGTGTCAGAAAATAGAGAGAATATATATATATATAATTATACATATTAGGAATAAAATCATTAGCTCTGTAGTAGCTTTTTTCCTCATTTTTAAAGAATGCACATAGACACAAACAAAACTTAAAAGAAGAGTGATATGGGTCATAAGGTGGTATGAATGAGGAAAATATCACTGATTTAGTGCAATTGCTGCTGAGAGCCCTTGATCTGACAGGTAGTTCATCAGATAGTCTCTGGCTCATTTCTCCAGTCTCTCTTATGATATGGCTGAACATTCTGGGTCTGAGCAAAAATCCTGTTGGGTCTTTTATTTTTTCTCTCTTTTTTTTTTTTTTTCCCCAGTAAAGTATCACAAGCTGGTGAAAAGAAGATAGAAGAAAACTGGCTTTTTTCTCTTACTCTATAAGAGAAGACAACAGTAGAACTCAGCGTTTTTTATTCTTATGACTAATTGAGTAGTTTCAAGTTGTTCCCACTCATTACCCAAGGTCAAGATATAGCAGTAAGCCTAGTGGGTCACAAGTAAGCAAAGATATCCTCTTTTCAATCCTGATGAAATTTTCCCATCTTCAATTTTTCCTTTTCTGAAAACTCTCAAATTCATGAGAAATAGGTGGTCTTATTATTTTATCCAATATAGATGTAACTTTTCATATCTTGACTTTCAGAGATATACTCTTTGCACTTGTTAAGAGCAATCTAGATATAAAAGCTAGGTATAGAATTAATAGATATGATATTGAATCAATATTCTTGGTTGCTTCTAGCTCTGCCTCTCTTCGGAGACACTGAGATACATTCCCAATTCTGCTGCCTGTGTTGTCTTTTTTATTGCAATTTTCTCATCAACTCATATAAATATATTTACTTGGGACATTTAAAAAAAAATTCCTTTTTTGGTGCATAGTCCACTGGTGCAGATTGAGTCTTCATAATTACAACACAATAAATATATTCTTTATCTTGCTGTGAAAGCAAGGGACTAACAAAGTTTCCTGTTCTGTCCTTCCACACATAAACCAAAATCTAATTCACTGTTTACCTAGTTTGCAGTGACTTCTAACCTTAGACTTCCTCCTAAATTTGTTAATATTAGACCTCCCCCTAAATTTGCTCAGTGCTTAAACAATAGGTTACAGGAATTATCAAGGTAAACTTCTACTGTGTAAGAATTCCATCTATGCAAGCTATTTGAGAAAACTTGTTATTATAGTAAGCCCAAATGATGAATCAGTATTATTCAGAAGAACAAAACCACTCTCACCATTTCAAAGACTGTGTTACTTTCATTTGCCATGTAATTTTGTACAGAATAGAATAAAGTTCTTCTACTGACCCCATGCTCCTGGCAAGTCTTGAATTCTTCTACAGCTCATCATAGAGTATACTGATCAGCACTGCCATCTCAGTGTTATGCTTAAAGTTTAGATATGATGTTGAGATGCAATTGCAGGCTTATGCAAGCCTGCTAGTGAAAGATTGAAGGAAAAGTCATGTGGTACTTCCTTTACAAGAAAAACAGGATGCATGAAAAGACAGATGATGATCCCACTTTAGACAGCTGGCAGAGAAATGCAAGATACTTGAGATGTGGGAATTGATTGGTTCACATTTAGTTTATTTGTGTTTGAGAAACAAGTATCTCATAAAAAATATTTCAATGAAGATCAGAGAGTGTAACAGTGTGTTTTAAGAGACTGTTTCCTTCTGTACCTTGGGTGAGCAGTCTCCCAATCCTAGACAATAGCTTCTTTGGTTGGAGTCATGAACCAGCGCTTTATGAGTTACTTAAATTACATTAATATTGTCCTGCTTGCTGCCAATCAAATATTGGCAGAAAGGCTGCAATTACTTTGTATGCAAAAAAAAAAAATGAAGGCAATTTTCCTTTTCAATTGTATTTATTTGTAATGATTTTTTTTACTATTAATGTGTTAGCAAAAAAGGCTTCTTGTGAAAACAGCAAACTGGCAGAGATGTAAGAATGGACCAGAGTGTAAATTAAAAGTAATTTAAAAATCGAAATATTATGCTAATTAAATGAGAGATAGAATACTGCCAGCAACTGCTTGCTCCCTATTGTTGCAGGAAATGATAGTAGTGATTGGAATTGAAAAGAGGAAGATGCTGTAAATGAGAAGACACACAGGTGGTAAAATGATTAATGTTTCATCTAAACAGTACAGGTGTCTGGCACTTCTTGAAATGCCAGAAGAAATAAATGGGATATTTATTCTCCTTGACAGGAAGAGGAAAAGTTTGTGCTTGATTCTCCATCTCAACAAATGAAGTGTTGAGTGAACTATTCTGTTGATTTATTATAGTGGTATCAGCTAAAACTCTTATTGAAAAATTTCCCTTGGTATTTTATGTATGAACCACTGTTTCACGTATTTCCTCTCTAACCATGACTGTTTAAATTTAGAATACATTGCATTCAATCTGGTAAAGCAGATGGACATGAGAGATCTCTGATTCAGCTAAGTCTGCTCTCTCTCTCTCTCACACATTGTGGTTTAACTCCAGCTGGTGACCAAGCACCAACCAGCCACTCACTCAAGGTGACCATTCACCTTCCCCACCCTGAGCAGGGTGGCAGAGAGAATCAGAAGGATAAAAGTGAGAAAAATCTGTGGGTTGAGATAAAGACAGTTTAATAGATAAAGCAAAAGCTACACACACCCAAGCAAAGTAAAGCAAGGGATTCATTTACTACTTCCCATGGGCAGGCAGGCGTTTGACCATCTCCAGGAGAACAGGGCCTCATCATGCATAATTGTGACATGGAGAAACAAATGGCATCATTCTGGACTTCCCTCTTTCTTACTTCTCTCAGCTTTATGTGGCAAGCATGATGCCATAGGGTATGGAATATCCCTTTGGTCATTTGGGGTCAGCTGTCCCAATTGTGTCTTCTCCCAACCCCTTGTGCACTCCCAGGCTCCTTGCTGATAGGGTCATATGAAAAACAAAAATGGCCTTGACTCTATGTGCTAAGCACTACTCAGCAATAGCCAACTAATCTCTGTATTATTGACATTCTTTTCAGCACAAAATATAAACATGTGAAGAAAGTTAAGCCTACGCTAGCCAAAATCAGCACATATGTAAAGCAAAATATTAATCCAAAGGCTGCATATTTTCCTAAAATTTGTTTTTTGTAATTATTTGATTTAGAGGATCTTGATCTTCTTCTGCTCTAGATCAATAGATGCATCAGTACATGTTTAGATTTTAGTACAGACCATAGTCCTCTTCCTATGACTTATTCATCTGAACAGTTCCATAGTTTTTTCATTATGAATGGTCTTGGCTCAGCCACTTAGAAATTCTGCTATGGGAAGTTAATCTCTGCCTCACTTTCTAAAAATTCATATGCTTGAGAAAAATTGCATCACTGCTTGGTTTTACTAGTGCATTTTTGAAAAACAAATAATCAAACTACTAACACAAAACCCTAATCTGATGTACAGTAGCTTGAAATTTCACTGAGAAATAAGATAATTCACGGATGTAAATATATGTTAAACCTGCCATCCATTCATATTGTTGTATACTCCCAAAAGGTGTGGATTTCCAGTTATCTATTCAATTAAACAGAAAACTAACTTTCGGTAGGAATATTGTTCTGTAAAAATAAGTGGAAATCTTGGAATAATTAAGGAACATGGCTTCGTACATCTGCTAATGTAATTATAATTTGCTGGTGTACCAGATAAATATTTCAGAGTATTAGTATTTTCAAGAAAAGTTATTTTTTATTGTTTGGTATTTTGTGGTGAGTTTGCTTGTTTGTTTGCTTGTTTTTCTA
>VWYI01014211.1:0-62451 GCA_013399455.1 Anthoscopus minutus | reverse complement strand
TAAATTAATATTAATATTAATATTATATAAATTAATATAAATATTAATGTTAATCAATAAATTAAAGGATTGTTAGTTCAACAAGCTTGGGGTTTACTCAAGACTGCCTCAGTATAATTTCCTCAAGTAGCACTTGTAATTACTATACTTTTGTACAGTCTTCTGATGTAGTCTTCCTTCTTTTGCCAGAAAAAGGATACATCTTGTGCACATGAATTATCTCAAAGTATTTAGCCTTGTAGCCACTGAAATTGAGAAGCTTCAATTTCTTTTGGGATTGTGTCTCTCACAAGGAGCTACAAATTCAGAGCAAGTTGAACGGGGATAATTTTTTTCAGGGGAATTAGTGATCATTCACTTCTTGAATAGTGCTAGCACCTTGCTGGTGTTTTGACAGATGACATATTCGAGTTTGCTGCTCCTTTTTCTTAAAGGCTTTGCACAAAGAATAGCCTTTTACTTGCAGACAGTGCTTGGAGCATAGGAAAAATCTGAAGATTATTATTAGTCTTTGTTCCATATTATGTAAACAAATGCTAGAAAATTAACAGTGTATTTCCTGCCTTCTTAAAAATACAGCTTTGAGCCATAGAGCAGGTTGGAAGCTTTTTCCATATAAATTTACAGAAAAAGAAAAATGTAAAATTTGTCAGATTGACTTGCAAATCATTTTCCATTCTGAAAAAAATGCAATGAAACAAAGAACAAGTAGAATTTAAAAAGCCTTGGAGCAGATCAAGAATCAAATGTTGACAAAGTCAAAGCCTTCAAGGCCGCCTCATCCCCAGCATAAAGGCAGATGTAACCTACCTCAGCCCTATACTAAAAGAGAATTTATTTCTCTCTCTGTTCTACCATGGTTACACTTTTCATTGCCCTGAAAGAGGCTAAACCAGGTTCACAAACTCTACACATCTGCACAAGTTTACCTGACACCAGAGGGACTCCTGAAGTACCACAGACTATGAATGAATCATTCTCTAAAGCAAAGTGAAATGGCCCAACACTCACTTTCCTGTACAGGCAGAAAATGGCCTTCAAACATACTCAGGGTCAAGGGGTGATGTTGAAGTGTTCTTTCTGTCTGAAATGTCTTCCCAAAGGCAGGGCTTTGGTAGATCTCAGGTGTGTTCATGATATATATTTCATCTAATAATAATGCATTTAATCCTTTTGCTTCAATTGCTTCACATTGCATAAATATTTAGGAAGTGTGGTCTAAGACAAAAAAAGAAAAAAAACCAAGAAAAACAATTTTGCCGGTTTTTTCTTCCAGTTCCTAAATTATTTTAAATTATCAAGACTTATAGTCTATCTACATGTTTTTCTTTCACATTTCCATTCAAACAATATTTTTCTTGAACATGGAACATCTTTATATCTGGTTAACAACTAGGAATAGGGAAAAAATGAGCTTCCACAGCATGATATAACAACTAAAATTACTCATTTAAGATATGTGAATTATGATCATTTTAAAATACGGAGGACAATACTAGCAATTCTTCCTGGACTTTCTTCAAGTGCAATAAGGTTCTATAAACACCAATTGCCAATTTCCAAATATTTGCATGGCTTTTATGGCTAATAGAGAGTGACCCAGAAAAACCTGAAACTTGGATCTACAAGGTTAAACTGCAAGTATTATTTTTTTATGAGAAATGTGGTAGAGGGTAATTTATTAATAAATCAAAGCAAGAGGCAGTAAATAGTAAGAAAGTTTTTTGTCTTTTCAACTGTCTTGGAATACACAGAAATTTTAAAGTAGAATTTTCACTGTTTACTGTGATTTTCACTGTTTACCGTAACATTTGACCTTGTTTGTCTTGTCTTCTGTATAAGTGCAATGCATGTAGTTTCATATTAGCTGTGTATTTTTAGTAAGCACTGCATTACAATTCACATGATTACCTGCACAGAAAAGCTGTGGCCTGATTTGGTACCCCAGTTGTTCAGATCCTGAAATTTATTCTCGAGGAGCAGCACAAATACTGTTTTTTGTGCATGCTTTGGGTCTTTTCTACAGAAGACCTGGGGGAAAGAATCTTAATCTCACCTTAAAAGAGTGCCAAGGTACAGGCAACGTGTACCCCTTGACCTGTTGTAGGAAAGTAGTTCATGGTCCAGCATTAACTGTGACTGCAGGAATTTTTCAGGACTTGATACCATCTGTTTTCAAACCATGTAAAACGGCTACCACGATGACATTATCACCTCACATAAAACTTTGAAGTCTTTCAGAATATTAGTGATGATATTAAAAATACATTTGCAGTTGTCTTTGACTCTCAGAAAAAGCACTAGTGAAGGGAAGACCTAGTTGTTTTGAAATAGCTTGTCTTGAACTCTATATATATATATACTTTTACAGCCTGTCATGTTTGCATATATTGCTAGGGAAGAACACCCAGAAGTTATTTCCCGTATAAAATTATGAAACAAGAGGATTTATAGGACAAACATGAAGTCCAGAATTTATGATGATATATTAGAATAATTAGAATATTATATTTAATTTCAATTTTGATCACAATTAATAAAAATTTAATATAAGGATATTTCTTGTGAATTCCTTCTACAAGATAGTTTTCCGGTTAATTATAGGGTTGGACTTCCTAAAATTTAAGTAGTAGTCAGATAAAATTCATATGATGTCACAGCAAATCAGGCTTAAAATATAATAACGATAAGGAAGATTTCCTTTTCTGAAAAAATACTGTGAATATACCACACTGTTTGAATGCTAATGGTAAAAAATATAATGCACTATGAGGGTTTACAACAAATTATTAAAAATATAATCACTTATTTTTCTTTCCAATGAAATTCACTTCATAAAATGTCCACATAAGAAGCCCATATTCTCTGGAATTTTAGCAAGATAAATTGAGGGTTGTTTCTACAACTAGAAAAGGTCATTTAAAGAACTCGAACTAAAATGTTAGTGAAAATGTCCGTGCTATCTAATTGTGGTGTGAACTCTGGAAAATATTTTCTTTTACAGTTCAAGACGGGAAATCACCAAGAGAAAAATTTGGCTTTATTTTTATACAGAAGGAATAAAGCTCAACCCAACAAGCTAAACAAATGATAAGCCTATTACTCTTATCACCTTGAATTAAATTGATACTTATCTAAAGATTTTTTTAGTATGTTTACTGGAACAGTATTTTTAACTTGTTTTTTTTTTTTTTTTAAATATTGCTGTTAATTTTATTGTTGGGTTCCCTTACAGTTATTTTGACTGACAATAAATGATCATTGCATTTTACCTGGACTGTTAGGTATTTGTCACATCCTCCCCCACCAAACACAAGAGGTAGAAAAAGTTTTGTTCTTCATTTAGTAATAGTCACACAAAGATAAAACCATATATTTGGGGTGAATTTTGCAAATGCCTCTAAAGAGACCATTTTCAACACATTTGTTACTTCAAAAAGTCAAGCTTTCTATTTTAAGAGGAAAAGGGCTCAGTGCATTCTCTTCCATAATATATCTTACAGATCTTTCCTTTGCTTATCGGAAGAGTATGAATGACTCAGTGAGGAAATTTAATAATTAGGATATGGTATAAAAGGGCAAGCAAGAATGTGGAGGCACTCCACTTGTGCTCCCACTCACTGCAACTACTGAGTATTTCTCTTTGGCCACCAGATTAATTCATCTGTAGCATTAACCTTAAGTCACCCTCCATTACTTATCTTCCCTCCTCTATTCACTTATTTTGACTTCTCCCCTGTGCCTTGCTTTTCACATGCACAGCTGTACCCAGCACCCTTCTGTCTTATCTTCCTCAGACATCTTTTGCTCACATTTCTTTTTTTCTATCTTTGTATTTCCATTTTTAAAATGTAGTAAAAACAAAGGACCTCAAAATAGGATCCAAGCTATATTTTATAGGCAGACTTAAAAAATTAGAATCCTTATAAAAGTAGACATAGTCAAACCACATAATTGCAAGGCAGAATTGTTACATATTTCATTCTCCTATCCACCCTGCATGAACTTCCACGGTCACAAATAAAATCAGACTGTCAGATGTTCCTTTTTCATCTGAGAAGAGTCAATATAGTGCTTTATAAATGCAAAAAATTAAAAATAAAGGATTTCTGCCTTCAAGATCATACAGTGAGAAATAGAAAAAAAAAGAAAAGAAAAGATGAGGGGAAAGAGCAGGCAAAACAAGAATTAAGCACACAGGGAAAATATAAGACTTTTTTTTGGCAGCTGAACAGTACTGATAGTACTTGGGAACGAGAACAAATGGGGGAGTAAATAAGACCAAGCTGGAAGTCTGCATTAGAAACAGAGAGAAGGAAATGGATTTTGCAGGAAGATATTGATGGAGTTCTAAGAGTTTTATGAATACGAACTATGAAGTTTAAAGAGGATTTTCCACAATAATATAACTCCCAACTGGACCAATTTTCTAAATTAATTCACATTCCTGTCAGTTTGACTGTGTTGGTTTCGATGAAAGCTTTTTTTCATCAAAGCCTGCTCCACTTTACTGGAGGACAACATAAACCATGACCACTAAAAAAAGGTTATGAATATTTCAAAGAACTAAATGGCATGGATGGATTAATATTTTAATTCAAGTTATGCTTGTCTTTTATCAAGTTGTAACTTTGAATGTAATAAATTCTGTATAAAGAACCAAAGGCTTTCATATTATATATTTTGCCTCCTTTTTCATTATTTATTTTAAGTGTTTTTCTAAACACCAGAATGCTTATGGACCTAGCCAAAGGCATGTCAAAAGCAGAGAATGAAACTAAGGTTGTATCCAGCTTACTCTTCTGAGTAATTTTAAATCTAAACCAAAAATGAATTTCTTTCTCCTTTACCCATTTTTAACATTTGTGCTAAAACTTTCTTTACTTTAAATGACAGATTCAGAGCATTGCACAGTATTTACCCCGCAAAAATGTGAAGAAATATTTTTTGAGGCTCTGCTCTAGGTGACAGTTGAATTACAGCAGTGTGGCCAGTGTATGCTACTGGGAGTGTTCACAAGACTAGAATTTAACAGGACTAAGTGATTCACTCGCCTCCTTTTGTGAGTGAGGAAAATAAATAATATTTCTTTTCAGGAATTCATTGATAATAAAGTGCAGGCGTGTCATCATATAAAACCAAAATAAGTTGATTAGGCTATCTGCCAACAAAGACTTTGCACATCAATTTGGACACACAGCTAAAATTTCCTAAACTTGAGAAAGGCAAAATTAAACTACAGAAGCACAAATTTTGCATTTCTATCACAGAAAGTTAATATTTCTGATAATATCCTTCAGAGAATTCCTCAGTACTTTTTTTAACTTAGTAGCTCTTTCAGTTTTTATTGTGTTTATTTCATTACATCATGCTGGGTTCAGTTCATGGAATTAATTTGTTGGTAACCTGGGCTGCATTAGGCAAAGCACTGCCAGCATGTCACAGGGGATCCTTGCCCTGTACTTGGCCCCTGGAGACACACCTGCAGTGCTGGGCTCCTCCTCAGTACAAAACACATGGACATACTGGAGTCCAAGGGAATGATATAATTCAAGGATAATTTAAGAGATTGAAGAATCTCTCCTAGGAGGAAAGGGTGAGATCTGGAACTGTTCAGCTTGGAGAAAGTTTTGTTCTGTTTTAAAAATCACATTATACTTTCAATATGAAATATTTACTGTCTCATGCTAATGAAAGCTATGGCAAAAATAAAGCCTAGCTGGATATAACTAGAAAAGTTCAGCATAGCAAAATAGTCCAGCTAACAACAAACCAAGTTTCAAATCTTGGTCTGTCTTTGAAACTGAAACAATAATGGCCTTATAATCAAACAGAAACATTCTTGCAGTATTCAGGGTTACTGTTGAGTAACTACTGTACTCTGAAGTTGCTATGCTAAATATTTAATCTCTTGACAGTAATGGTCCAAAGATTTTTCCTTTGAAGATCACAGAATCAGAGAATGGCTGAGGTTGGGAGGGACCTCTAGAACTCATCTAGAGGTTCAAAGCCCCTGCTGAAGCAGGGCCACCTAGACCCAGTTGCAAAGGAACATGTCCAAATATTTTTATAATATATCCAGGCATGGCAACATGGCAATCTCCCTGGTCACCCTTATGCCCCTCTGGAAACATACCAACAAAGCTAGAAAATTCCAAGACCTAGGTTTTTTCTCCCATTCAATATTTTCAAATATTCAAATATTTTCTTCCTTTTTTTAAAAGATGTAATAAATCTGGATATTTTTGCATCTTTCAACAGAAATTCTTACTTCAGGTAGAAGTAAATATGAGATAAATGTGAAGCAGCACATACTTCAGTAGGGCTGCAGAGATTTTTAAAAAATAAAATTTCTGATTGGACTTTTGAGACCAAGTATTATACTACCACTGCATTGTATTTCATCTCTTTCTCAGCCATTTTTAGCTGTGAAGTCTGTGCTAGAGCTTCTACTTTTGTGATTTTTAAAAATATATCTCCAAGTTAATTCGATACATAAATCCTCCTGTATTAGAGAATATATAGCACTGACTTCTTGTTTGCAACAGTGAATACAAGACATTCCTGCAACAAAAAAAGTATCTTTAGAATAAAGAAAAAGAGAAAAAAGAGATAACCTATTTTATCTTACAATGGCAGGTTTCCAAACAATCATATATACCTCAACATACCTAGAAATACAAATTACAGTTGATTCATTAATCCTTTGTCTTTTCATACCTCTTAGCATAGCAACAGAAACTCACATATATTCTGGGTTAACTCATTTTGACTGTTCTGTTCCACAGTGTATAAAAACTTCCATTTAAGACTGCATTGTGGTTCTGCAGTCTGAGAAACTGAATGTTAAACTTGTTACATCCTACAAATTAGCACAGTAAGGAGGGTCACATTTGTTTATGGTTTCTTCTGTCATGTTTTTGTCTTGCTCAGGCCTCACAAGCCATCAGGCTGGCAGAAGAAGATGCCCACAACAGAAACACGCCGCGCGCAGCAATCTGTCCCCGTGGTACCCAACCGTATGACAGGAGAGGGTTCAGGGCCCTGCAGCCTGGCAGGGAATGTGCCTCCACAAAACATGCTCCCCAGCTTCACTGCCTTGCTGCTGCTGCCTTTCCTCTCTGGGGTTGCTCTCTGGTGAAAACTACAGGTACATCCCATGCCTGGAGAAAATGTATGCATCTAACAGGTGGCTGTAGAAATCAGGAAGACTAAGATTCTCTTTGTGTTTTGATGTAATTTTAAGTCATACTTTCTTCCATTAGACTTCATTCAAATTTATTGCAAATTCCAGAGTCATCTTCTTAAATAAAAGCTTGAAAATTAATATCTATTTGTGTGGAATACCTTGCCACTGGGCTGTTCACAGAGTACAGTGTGCGTGAACAGGTACAGTCTACCACTTCTATCAGAGCTCTTGATCCTGAACTATTGTACAAAGGTCAGACTATAAAAAATATCGTTTTGTTCTCATAGCTCCCCGTTCTGCTATTATGCATTAATCAGATATTTACTTTGCTACTATACTCTGAAAGGTCATTTAGAATTAGTACTGTACATCCAGATAGTTGCTCAGCCACTCCAGCTTATGCTGAAATGGGCACGGTCTCAGGCAGTCGTGATCAGGCTCCTGCTAACCCTGTCTCTCCCCCCAAGAGCCCAGCACAAAGGACTCTCCTACTGCCTTCAATGTGGAATCACTATGTGAGTATTGCTTAGATGTCAAAAGGAGGGTAGGCTTGGCTTAAATATCAGTAGGTCATAGCTGTCATATATATATTACAACAATCTTAATTATTAAAAATAATAGTTTGCTATTTGTTTACAAATATTTCTCACCATACTTAAATCAAACACGGGGTGCATTAGCTTTTCCCACGGTCATTTGAAAACAGAGGAGCAATAATGGCACATGCAAGGGCTCTGACAGTAGACAAAATTATTTGACAAAAAAAATTTGACAGGAACGAGATTTTATACCAGGTTATCAGATTCATCTTAAATAGTGATACTTTGTTTAAAACTAAATACAAAATGTGCAGAACATTTCAGCTTCTTTTGCACTTTGAAAATTTATAATAAATAAAATATTCTTCTTCTATACATTTCAGATATAGTACATGCAAATACCAGTGAAAATAGGAAAACCTTGTCTTTTCATCTGCCTTACAAGTATTTCCTTCATAATAATCAGGAATCTTTCCTACACAATTTCAACTTTCCTTCATAGTCTGAACTTTGAAGACAAGACCTTAATGTACACAAGATATGCACCTTAGTGTTTACTATGAAAGAGAAAATCATTAAAATCCCCAGGAAAGGGTCTGAGGAGGGCAGTCAATGACAAATCTCCACTGTAACACTTGCAAAACAGCAAATCTTGTGCTTGTCTGTTTTAAAAATGGAATTGTGCATGACACACAGAAGCCAGTAATTTTCCTCTATGCAGCATTCGTGAAGCTTTCTCCATAGAAGTGCACATAGTTTTGTGTGATACTAAGAGAAAAGCACAACATTTGTTAAAGAAATATAGAGTAGATGACCACAAATGTTAATTTCTTCAGCAATTCTTTGATATCACAAATATGAAGCAGAAATATATATCTAAACTTCAACTTTTTAAACTACATATTTACAGGTACAACTACATATTTATTGAGAAGAAAAAAATAAAATAAAAGGAATTTACCAGAAATAAAATACCATAAAAGATAAAACAAAAAATAACCTCAGCTCAAAGAATTAATAAACTTTGATGCATGACTACAAAAACTGAATACTACAAAATTCTATTTTGTAGTATTCAATTTTACCTGAATATTTTCTAAAAATACATATTATCCTTGTGTAGTTGTTTGAATAGAATGAAAAATAAAATTTAGAGAGCAAATAAGCATTTGCATAGGGTTTTACAAAAATATCAAATGAACTCTTTGGCCTGGGAAACTCACCATGAAACCTCAGAGTAAAAAGTAAAACCCTACTGCCACAGGACTATGCTAAAGGAATTGCTATGGAATTCTCTGTAAATGAACTATACCCAAGGTATTATGAATACTTGCCCATCTATAACCCCAAAATAATTTAAATTCAGGACATATAGAGAAATAAATTGTGCTGTAGGTGTTAAACAGCATTTTCATTGCTTTTCAAATCACTATTTCTTTATGTACACTGTTTTATCTTTGGATCAGTTGAGTAGGTACTTGCTGGAGAAAACATTTCCACAATTAATCTTGTGTTTGTTTAGGCATAATTGCATGCCATGAAACACTCACTGAACATAATTAGCTCTTTTGCACTACTAATCCAAAACTTTTTTGTATAGAAATACTGACTTGCCAGATGGTAAGAAACATCATGCTATCTCACCAACTGGGAAATCTGAGTTCAGGTTCACAGGCCACAGAACAACAATGATGAAAGGATACAGGGAGCCCCCAAGGGTAGAGAGGGGAAAACTGCCAGGCTATTCCTAAACAAGATATGATTCATGCCTCACTCACAGTAAGATTTTGACATTAGGAAGGTAGTTGGGTAGAGGATAAAAGCAAAAGCATGCATTAAAAGAAGAGACCAGTCTAACTGCACTCAGCTCACAAAGGTGGTCATTAGAAGATCATCATAGGTTGCTTATTCTTAGGTTTTTTTCCTTTCCTCCACTCTTGCTTTCCTCCCTTTGCTTCCCCCCATCCTCTGCCTGGTTAGCCTCTCTGCTGCTACTGTAGACAGCAAAGAGAATGTCTGCATGTAGAAGCGTTCACCTAGATGTACAGAAAACCGAACAAAACATGCACACACAAATAAAAGGAAAGATGCAAAATTTCTGCTAAACTAGCAGAGCTCAAGAGAAGAGAATAGATTGCACTGTGTATTTTTTCATTAAAAAATTTGTGTTATGCTTTTCAAAACAAAAGGAGAGCTCTGTAAGACATTTCATTATGCATCTTTGTAGATGAGGTTCTGTGCAGTGCTTAAGCAAAGGCAGCTCTACTGAGGCAGATGAGAGAAGAAAACTATAATTGAAATTCAACGTACTTGTCCTGCAAATTAAAATTCCTGGCCTAATCAGGACATTGAGCCTTGACTATATTCTGTAGCCAGAAATTATAAAATCTAAATCAGGAGGATTGAGTCAGATTGAAACTTTCTCTGAAAATCCTTCTACCATTTCTATATTTCTCTAAGTTGCATGTTACATTTTAAGGCAGGTAGGACTAAAACTTCTTATTTAAGAAAGGTAAAGGAGCTCCATGAGGGAACAGAGAGGCCAGCTGCTTCTGAAGGGCAAGAGACTGGAATCTGAGGAAGGCAGCACCTGGCTGGGCTGTCATGGAGAGGATGCTCTGGGCCAGACGTGCACTGAGGGAGCTGGAAAACCCATAAGTATAAAAACCCGCATAAGATCTGTATATGTCTCTTCACTCAAACACAATTTTAATCACAGATGGAAACTAGAAAACATATTGTTCCAAGTCACTGCAAGTCCTTTAAAACAAATAGAAACAGGTATCTCAAAGGGCTTCTTATAAATATTATCCAAAAACATAAGTTCAGAAAAATGTGGAGTGCAATGTGCTGCAAAAATTCTGAACAGAAAGTCAGCGTGGTTCCTGTCCCAGGTTTAATTGCAGTGTTCCCTTAGGGCTGAGGAAGTTTGCACTGCAGGCTGCACGGGTGAACCTTTGTGTCCTGGCCTACAGGTGCACTGCACACCACTAGAATGGAGGGCACCTGTCACAAGCCTGGGCAAACAATGGCCTTGCTCTGTGTGTCTGTGAAGGGTTTATTACATCTCTGGTGTTATCATCAGAAGAACAGTGCAATACTAATTAAAATACAGATAAAGCCAATCTTCATTTTAGCACAAAAGCTATCACAAAACTACAGAAACCTTGCTAGAGAACTAAGTTTTGCTAACAAACAGCAGTATTTAGTCTGTTTTCCACACAGTGATACAATTTAACTCACTTCCACATTTAATCCTTTAACTTTTCCTACTATTTTGTATTCTGTCACTGAAAATGTTTTTTTCTCCAGGAAACCTGTGGTGAAGCAGAATGTAAATTTTGCAGTAGTAGCAGCAAGTAAATTAAAACATGGAAAGTCTTATGAATTAAATATGAATCTGGCTAATGCAATCAGTTCTGTACTATTTACATTATTTCCTTTATTAAATTAATTTGACTGTAGCTCAGTTTCCCGGGTGGTAAGGTTTTCATACAAAAGGCACAGTACGACACTCTAAGAGAAATAGCTTTGGAACTGAACAGAGAGCATTAGGGATCTGACAAAGAAGAGTGCTTGAGATTGGGAATACACATATTTTGGAAATTTTGGTACTTTGATAAGCAGGATGATAGCTTACAGTGTTGACATTTAATCTGTGAACACGGCTACAAGACTAACACCTAGAACAGGAGAAGCAATTCACACTTTCTCATGTCATGATTTAAATCTTTCTGTGAACTAAGACATCACTGCAATGGCCACATAGCATTTCCATTTTGAAATCTCCTTTGATGTCTTATCCCCAAGGGATACTGTAACAGATGGCTATTCAACACACATGTAGTCTTCCAACCCAAACGCCTTTATTCCCAGCTACACTTCAGAATCCAGTAAGGGAAAGTGTGAAAAATGCTCTCAGTCTTACACCAGCAAGGGTTGTAAAATCTTGCTCCTGAATACAAATCCCCTTTTCATTATTTTTAAAGCATTCTACTCAGTATATACTTATTGCTTTTTCAAGACGATCTTGCAGAAGATATTTTCTTGTTCTCTGGAGATTGTCTGTTTCTAAAAAAGCTACTACTGACTATCTATCCAACCACCCATCTACCCATCTCCCTCAACATAAACTTTTCAAAATGCATTATATAGAAAATACTAAAGTCCCATTTCCTGTTAAATAATTGTTGCTAATACATTGTTCATTTGTCTCATGAGAATTAATGGGACTGTCACAGTATTTTTATTTCCAAACAAGGAGGTCAGCTTTTTAAAGAAATTTTCAGGGAACTATAATCAGAATAAAAGGTTTTTCAAGTGGAAATAGACTGTCACAGAAATATTTGAAAAATGTCTCTATGGGGAATAGAAGCCCAAGAATAGATGACCACAAATTAGTATCTTTTTGCATGTGTAATGCATATAAATGGACTAATTTCTAAAGAATATGGGTGGCCAAAGTATTCAGAGTATTTGAACACTCCCCAGAGGAATGTATCGATGATGTTTTCTGGAATTATGGATACTTATGAAGATTCGGATAAATTTATCCCTATATACACAAATTTACTTCTTTTATGATTGGCTAAACTGAAAGTTTCTTGAAGGGAACTTTATATTTTCACAGCACCTAGTACAGCAATGACATAAATGTACATTGTTCAATCTCACAGAATTAAAAGTGGGTGGATAAAGACAGAGCTGTAAGATGTTTGCAAAGCATCACACTAAAACTATTTCAGATTTTCTTGAAAACATGACTTGAAAGCTGTCTAAAAAATCACAGACAAACTGTTTTATTAGATGGCAGCATACCCCAGTGGGGTATGTTGCTAAAGGAGCCAAGGGCGTTTCTGTGGGATGGTTCTCTGGCTTCTGCTGATGGGAACTTAAGTGAAATTTGTGTGGAGAACAGAGGATCTCCACCTTGTACAAACACTGATTGCCATTTATATTGTATTTATATTTACAATCCTTCATTTGTTATAAAGTCATGTCTAATTGCCTGTTCATATATCACTTAAGCACTTGTACAATAATTCCTTTGTAAACAAAAATAGTTATTCAGCAAAAATAAATCACATCCAAGATAAGATTTTTCTTCAAAATAGCAGCTAAGACTCTAATTAAGGAGGAGTCTCTCAATGGACAGCTGAGAATATGGAAAATTATCAAACCCAAGATCAAAGGACATCTGATCTTTTAAAAGGTCTGCCCTTCAAAGAGAAAAGGGGAATCTGTCAGCTACAACTGACAAACACAGGCTGAAAAAAACATCTGTGTACAGTAAAGAAATGAAGAATACTTAAAAAATACTGAGAAATCCCAAGCAGTTTGGCTGTTGTAGTGCTAATAGAAAAAACTGACCAATTGTAACTAGTTAGTTAAGAAGTAGCTGCTTCTGTTCCTAAAATTAATATCAATCTCATGCCAAGTGACAAGGAAGAACAAGGGGAATGAAAGTTAATTTTGAGTTTATGTCTCAGCAGGGAGACCTGGGCATCTTCCAACCTACTTTTTCAAGGTAAGTGTAAGATATACAAAAGCTCACTCTAGGGCCATGGGTATATAGACCTAGGGGAAACTGCAACACTTCCACAGTGAACAATTGGGAGACTGGAAGTACTCAAATTCCAGCTACAACCTCAGGTGACAGCACAGCTAAAAGCCTGAAGAGTCATGATTAAAATCAGCTCTCAAGCTGCTTTGTGGTTTATTGATTATAAAGAATTCAAGTGTGGTCACTGCTTATAAAACACGTCAGAAGCCATGATTTAAAATTTTGTGATTGGTATCAGAATTTATATAAGTTATTATAAGTTTTATAATGTGTAGAAGACGTGTAGAACTAATAAAAGAAGTCATCAACTTATTTCTTTGTTTTGTATTTTATTGTTCCCCAACTAAAAAAAAATATGCCATTTTTGCAAGGCTGAGCACAAAGTAACATGCTTTGATTAGGTGCCTGAACAGACAAGGCAAAGATTTTCTCAGAGAAACAAGAGCTCTCAAGGCATAAATAAAAGCATAGCAGTAGAGGAGGAGAAACAAAATCAAATGATGGAGTTGCACAGTTGTGAAAAGCAGAAGTAGCTACAGCTCAGTGACATGCAGCAAGAGCAGAGATACTACAGAGAGTTTTGCACCAAAAGTTGACAAGCTCTGACTTGACAAAGGGAAAAAATATAGGGAAGTGGACATCAGGAGTATTCATTCTATATGGTATAGGCTTTGATTATTATTTTGTAATATTTGTTAAGCCAAAGCAGTGTTTTAACTAGGCTTGGGATATTTTTTCCTGACCTTTGATATTTGGTATTACAAAAAAGGTTAACCATGACTTAGATTGCTAATAATATTAGGTGAATTAGTTCAGGTAAGTTTTTCAAGTTCAGAGTCCTGATTAATCTAGAAAATTGGTCTAGTATAAGAAAAAGTGAATCTAACCCTAAAAGTGCATCACATTTCCTCTGAAAAACAGAAACAAATACTTTCTGAGAATAACTAGTAAGTGCTGATCTAGAAACGAATCTAGAATTCACTTCTGTCAGTAAGTTATACTGAGTTTACTTGAAATGCAACAGTGGCAATACAATTTCGCAATTGTATGCGTCCATAAATGTCTACTTTTGCAACACTCAACAGGGATAGATCTTCCTTACTTAGCACTAGTAATGCTGGAAAATGTCCTGCATGTATGAACAGCTTGTCAGTGGAAAGGCTGGCATGGCCACAGAGGTGGAATTCCTCTCATCTGACGGGATCTGTGTAACCTATATTAGTCACTGAGTGTCCTGGATCCTTCTAGGCATTTTTGGAGTATTATTCATCCAGTCATCTAAAATCCCTGTTTTTCAAAGGGGTGAATCACCTTCTAGAGGTGTCATAGGTAAAAAAAAAGATCACAGAACTTAGCTGAACTTAGTATGGCAGGCAAAGCAACAGAGTGTAGCTGAAACGGAAGCATGTGACACCCATAAATTATAAAATATAAACCAAGATATAATTATTAGGTTTTGTCTGCAAACCAAGAGGAATTCAACTAAAAAGTGTAACCAGCAACAGTGTCTTTGGTGGTTCAAAGAATGTGTAGACACAGTGTCCATGCATTTCACATGTCAGCAATGTGACTACCAAAGATGCAAACAGCGGACAGAGGAGATACCAAGGACAATCAAATTGAGAAATATGATTAAACTAGTCCTAAGGTTTACTGGGAATAATAGAATATTGTGCAATATCATTTGAATTAAAATAAAGATAGAATAGAATAGAATAGAATAGAATAGAATAGAATAGAATAGAATAGAATAGAATAGAATAGAATAGAATAGAATAGAATATTTCAGTTGGAAGGGACCTACATCTACCATCTAGTCC
Organism: Anthoscopus minutus; assembly: GCA_013399455.1. Lineage (NCBI taxonomy): Eukaryota > Metazoa > Chordata > Aves > Passeriformes > Paridae > Anthoscopus > Anthoscopus minutus. The sequence continues at coordinate 47,340 of VWYI01014211.1, read as the reverse complement.
TATTGTTTGACCACTTGAGGGGTCAGCACCCTCTTAACGAGGAGTCATTTCCTAATACCAAGTATAATCTTCACCTGATGCAACTTTGAGCCATTCCCTCACATCCATTATTTGTGTAAGAATAGGAATTTTTAGAAGTTTGCTAAATAGAATGGAGAAGAAGGCTAAAAGGTATACTTCTCCATTGTGACATCATATTACTGAAAGGTGAAAGCAAATCTGGGAAAAACTGGTTATCTATAAACATTTGTAAACTTAATTGAATTTGGACAAATCTGAAAAACATCTCCAGGTATTCACATAGCCCTAGATAAAATGTCTTTTCTATCAGAACATTCTAACTCATATATTTAGAGATAAATAGATGAAAATTACCAATATTGCAATCAAATTTTTAAAACTGTTGTATTTCCTTTACAAATTTTAGAAGATAAACAAAAAAAAGCTGGAAATACAGCATTTTATACTTTTCTAAAATGTTGTGACTATTTCTCTTCTAATGACAGATTTTTAACAAAGCTTCTTAATTTTTTTAACAAGCAACATTGCTTCTTATTTTCATTCTGCTAGGAATCATACTTTTTAATTCTAAACTAAACTTCAATAGAAAACATTTTCCAATAGATATGAATCCTGCATTATCATACTGTGTATTGTTAAACACTGTTTCAGTAGATCTTGTAAACCCACAGCACGGGCACCATAAACCTCTTCTATACTCCTGAGATAAACAGAAGGCTGGAGAAGACAGAGTATTCTTTTCTGTTGCAGGAAATACGGGAGTGTATTAAACTTCTGAACTGAGATTTGGTTTCAGAAAATGTTAAGTGCCTACTTTCTCTATCAGCTAAGATAAAGGTTTTGTATGAATCATGTGCACTTTAAACAGTACTGACAAGAACAATGTATTATTAAGCACTGAACTCTGCCATAGCAAATAATATTTATCTGACAAAATATAACAAGTGACTGACATTTTCTATATTAATGTCATGTTTCATCGTTTTAGAAAACTTATTTTCTTAATCACTACAGAGTGCCCAAGGTATTTGAAGCTTTAACAGATGTATGACATACACCCTTTGTTCATAACATCTCACAGACTGACTCACTCTTAGGGAATCAAATGTAAATGACACAATAAAGAGGAAATTTAAAAATAGTATAAATATCTGTAGTGTGAAGTCATGATGTAAAGACAAGAAGTGATTATTCAGACAGAATTTAGTGGAATAATCTGCAAACCATAGGAAGTATTTGAAATTTAGCCCACAGGCCCCCCAAACTTCTAAAAGCCTATAGTCAATTCCTAATCCCAAGGTCTGAGAACTGCTACTCCCATCAGGAATAATAGGAACTGTTCTTCAAGAGACAGTTAGACAGCTGAGGTTGAGACATTCTGTACTTAAAGATATGAAACTGAAAACTGTGCTTACATTTCAGCAATGCATGGATTTCATTGTAAAAAAAGAAAAAGTTATTTTCTTTTGTTACTGGAAAAAAAAAGACAAGTGAAAATAGGGAAGAGAAGGAAACACAGAGGGAAAAAAATAAAAATTGGGTTAGATTTTTTTTTTCATAAATGCAGGTCTTGAGAGTAGGTCTTACATTCAAAATTCACCTGACTTCAATAAACATTGTGATCTTCTTTGGAAGATTTATGAACTGAAAAAATCATATATGCAGCGTATTACTGAAAGCTCTCTTTAAGTGACATTTTGAAATTACACACTTAAATGGACATCTTATCTTATGCTTCCATTATCTATAAAACTTTTTTGCACAATATTTTTTGAAATAGCAATATTGTTGATCTTTTGGTCAGGCCTTCTCAAGCATTTTTAGCTTATCAATATTTTCTTCCCTACTACAAAAATAGCACATACACATTTCAGATGCCTGTCTTGGGACATTCTATTAGCCTGCACTTGAAAGTGAAGGCTGGGAATTTGACAAATGTGTCAAAACAACCAAGAGTGAAATCATTACATGTATAGATACCCATTTATTTACTGCAAGAATAATGTGGAGGAAAGGTGCTAATTTGAGAGTTGTCAAGTGTCAGCTTCACAAAAAGGTAGAGAACACACATTAGCAATGCCAAATCTATAAAAAGTTTACACTTTCTAGAGCATACAGGAATTGCTACATTCAGTAATGAAATATAATTCCATATTTGCACTGCTTTGCTTTGTCTTTTCTGCAGAGAAGGCTTAAAACACAACATGATGCTAGATGTTTATATTTGATGATCTTGAAAGTTTTGTATGAAATCAGAGAACAGAGATTATTAAACAAGAAAATATCTTCAGCATGAAACATCTTGCGATCATATAACCTTTAACATCTTTTATATATGAGGAAAGTGTTTTAAAACATGCTCTGCCTCTCACATAGTTTTTTGATGGTTTTATCAGTTTGCTTGTTTTCCTGCAGTGAAATCTCTTGCACTCATTTTCACCATCCTTTCAACATACCTTCTTTTAGTATACTATCTGAAATGTCTGGCTTTGTGCTGTGACTAAATATGCGGTCCTGAAGGGCTGCTGCAGCTGCCTACTCACACACTGCAGTGGCATTGAACTCAGTCATGATGTTCTTTCAAGTGCTTTGAAATACTTTGAAATAGAGAAGGTATTACAGAAAAGCAAACTCTTTTCTATTTTATCCATGTAAACAGAAATCTTTGGTGTCTTCTGCCGTGAACTAGCAAAGGCTGCTGCATGACAGATGAAATGCAATTCAGGAAACCCACCATGACAGTAATCCTTTCAAATGCATCTAGGATTGTTCAGATGATCAAGAAAAAAGCTGGCCATGAGTATTCAGATAGTTTATTAAAAAAAAAAAAAGGATAAATAAGATAATAAACTGGATGAGACTGTACAGAGCCTGAAAGATATTTTTGTATTTAATACCAAACAATTCTGTAAACCTTGCTCCAGTCTGTGACTAAGTGTAAAAAAGTGTCTACTGATAGGACAAATTAGGAGTGAAAATATAAGAAAAAGACAGAATCAAACTGGGGGAAAAAAATAAAAAAGAAATTTTTCCTAAGAGGCCTGCCATGCATTTTATCCAGGTAGCCTAATAAAAGTTGTTACTTTTAGCAATTACTTTTCCTCTTTATATAACTGGATTAGCAATGCCACACTAAGTGTATTTCTGGTGAATTACCCAGAACCCCAAGAGACTTTTCAGTTTATTGTTCCATGCTTCAAATTGTACCTATCTAGCAAATGTATTTCCAATTTGCTGGCTATTTTCAATTTTAGCTTGCGATACACAGAGGCTGTGAATTATAACGAACAGTTCAGAAACTATAAGCATTTTTCACACACAACTAAGAAAAAGGTATTCTATTTATGGTATGCAATCCCTTTCCTAGTATTAAAACATGAAATCAATTATGAGTTTTAGAATTAGCTCCAGGTAATGGGAGATCTTCCTCACTGGCAAAGTGCTACCTCTGACTGTGGTGGTTTGAAGGAGAGGTTGGTTCTTATTACAGAAATGGAAAGATTAGTTCTGCTTTGTGTATTTAGCATTTATTTGCCACAAAAACATCAGAATAGCAGAGGAAATCTTTAAATATGACACAGGAATAAGAATTGGCTGGTGCATGGTTGTATGACAAAGATATGATCTCTCTCTCTGCAAACGCTGCCAGCCCTGGGCAGATGGAGCATGGCAGGGGCTGGAGGAAGGCATTGCTGGGAGAGCCACGTGCTGTCCCTTGCTGGGGACAGTCTGTGGCCATAAGTCTGCAGCACAGCATTAGCAGGAAAATCCTGCTGGGGGATGAAGTCCTGACATCGCTGACCCTGGCAAAACTCCCAGAGACAAGATTTTTCCCAAGATTTTAGTATTTTGACATACTGTACAAACCAGATATAAGATAAACCCTTTCTAGCTTACAAAAGGTTTGGGGATTTTTTTACCTGACTTAGGTAATAAAGCTATTGCTAATGTCCCAGACCTCAAGGAGGTGTATGATTATTTTTAAGAGTGGAATATATCTTTATATCTATATATAGTAGAAAAATTAACATAGTATTCTCTAAGACATTACTTAATGTCATCGCTGTGCTGCCACTGAAAGCCTCGTTAATACTGCAGCCTAATTTAGACCTTTACTGAAATTTCAAAATGATGAAAAGATGACGTATCTTTTGTCCTATTCCAAATTCAATGAAAAAAATATGTTACCTTTTGTTGCAGACAAGACATGAAATCTAAAGTTACCTGTGTTAATGCTATGTAACACTCATCTGTGAAAAGTTTAAATTAGTCTCCAGAATGCTGGCACCATTCCATTTTAAAGATATGTTTCAATTCTTTACTTCAAAACCTATAAGAAGCATCTGTCTATTAATTTCTTTTTTTATGGGAAAATTTGATAGATTTAGTCCCTTATCAATCTCATTTAAAAATACATGCATTTAAATGCCAATTGGGACTTTCTCTAGAGAGCTAAGAATAAAGGTTTTAAAGTAGAATTCAGAAAGAATAAAGTTAATGTTTTTATTCCCAAGGTAACTGAATGTCTTAGAGATATTACTGGTATCTGCTACTATGTCTATTTTTGGTAAACAGAACTATTTCTCCTTAGATTATATAGTTTACTTTTCAGAAGAAAGCACCCGGGTATTCTGACAAGGAAAAAGCCTCTGAAGAATAATCAAACCTTATTTTTATCCACTGTATCAATGCTTTGTTGAACATAACAGTGTTATACTATTTTTTGTTTCACTAGTCTTGGTTTCTGCAGCAAGACACTATCAAGAGCACAAGACCATAATAATCAATAATAAAACTAGCACATGTAACAGCAGATGATTAAGTCCCATTGAAAAGAGGAATATAATTTTAAATAGAGATTACACTGATATTGTTTACTAAGTTCATTTTACATAGATATTTATCATTGAGTTGGAAGAATTTGTTCACTGGGGTTTTTTAGCTTATAAGTGTGCTAATTCTTTGATCATGCTTAATAAATCACATTGGATTTTCAATAGATCAGTCATTCACTTTAAATCTTGGATTCTGTAAAAATAGTATGTCTACTCTGACCTCACATTTCTTGACCAAAAAACCGAAAAATTTAAGATTTGAAATATAAGAAGAAATTGCATTTCTTTCTTTCTGAGCTTTAAAACATGAGATACCAGGAGGTAATATTGCTCAAAGAATATTTGCAGTTTTTAAAACAATTACTTTATCATATATCATCTTTCTAGCCTATCTCCACTTTTCAGTCTCTGTGGAACTTCTCACAGGAAAATATACTTCTATTTTATTTTTTTTTTCATTTCATTTTTTTTCCCTTTTGTTTTCAACATGTTTGTGCAAGCATCATTGAATAAGTGCGTGTTCTCTTTCTATTTCCTATATAACCCTGGGAATATAGTAGTTTCTTCAGTGTAACAAGGAACACAGATTTATGCTAGTAGGATAAAAGCTAACTGTAGAGGTTAACTTTGGTTTCACAGGATTTGCCTCTGAGGTTATAATTTCAATGGCCCAGTGTTCTGTTAGGGCCAGGGCTCTTTTTGATGGATAAACCCCTAATAACCTGAGACATAGTAACAAGGTAAAACTAAGGTTACTATGCTGTTCTACTTCAGGTGGTGTGAAATTCACAAAAAAAATTTGCAAGTCAGGGAGAATGTGAAAGCTCAGCTGGCAGTCGATAATTTTTTTCCTCTCTGTGAAGTCTGCAGCTTTTTTCTATATATAAGCAATCTATTTGAATGTGATGAAGCACTAAGGTTTCACACACTTAAAGACAAGTGATAAATTGAAATGACATGGCTCTGTTGCTAGTTTACTGCTGAAGTAATCCAAATACCTTTTTAGTTTTTGTTACTGTCAAATTAATTTGTGTAAAATGTGCCAGGAGAGAACTCTAAAAGCAAACCAGGGAAGATAGATATCCCATTATAATCTTCTATTTTAGTGCATGACTTAGTTCAAGCTGCAGTACTTCCTGAAACTTCAAACTAAAACAGAGATGTAAAACAAACCTACAATACAAACCACACTGCATGCAAATGCAAATATAAATGATCAAGACAGTATCTTTTTTTCTTTTTTACAAGAAAATCTTGTATTTCTGTTCTGGCATTCATCTAAAGTTTGAACTATATTCTCATGCAGTTCAAACTTTAGATGAATGCCAGAAGAGAAATACAAGATTTTCTTCTACTGTTACGCTAGATTCATCTTTTTCAATGCACATTGCAAAGCACACAGCTTTGAAAAAATTTGGAAGGGAAGAGTGAATGTAAGGGAAGAGATAGTAGCTTTTTGATATGAACTTTGGTTCTAACTCATGCACTAAAATCCATTTCTTGAACAGGTTTCATTTGTACAAATATACCTGTTTTGCAGTGATATGTGCACAACTAATGGGGCTAGTAGTGCGCTCAGCAGCCTAAGGAAACAATGAACTGTAGATTTTTACAAATGCATTTACCACTGCTGCTTCTTGAAACTGAGATGCTGTGACAACACAAAAGTACTTATGAAAGATTTACAGGGAAAGTCTCTCAGAGAACCTAACAGTAGGAATATTCAGAATGGGATCCAAAGTGACTAAAGGACATTTCTTCCTAACTCACATCATTAAGTGTAAAGATGAAGACTTTATTCCTTGTTAGCACTTTTTGTCTTGTTCAAACTAGGTATTTTTCATTTAAGAGCTATCACATCACACACCGCTACAAAGAGCTAATTGCTTCGTAATACCATCAAACTCTTCAAATGAAAATACAGTGATTTCTTTGAAAATTGATTTGAACAAAAATTCACTCTGATATTGCAAACATTTCAATAACTGAAAAAGATAGAAAATTAGATTTCTGTCTACATGGCTCCACTCACTAAGTATAATCAGATCTTATATTAAGGAATGTTTTGAATTGTGTCCTATGCCTTCATTGATGCATGCAGGACTTTGAGGGCCTCTAAAATCCCTCTGACAATGCACAACACTTAACAGCATATTTGAGTACAGACATTAAGAATATGAAACTGTTTCTTAAGTCCTGTATTAAAGGACTTACCAGAAAACAATACACACCTGAGAAAAAACAGTTTATTGAGCTTATCAAAGGGGAGTGTAATATCTCTTCACAGCCTGAGGATACAGAGAACGTGGAAGTTGCAGCAATATCAGAACTTTTCGGGGAGCATGCCTAATTTCACTCCAAAGCGCATGTTCATTATTTTACTATTCAGTCTGGAAGAGTAACAAAGGTATTTCTGAGCTACCCTATGTGTGGAAATCTGCATTAGTAGCATTTTGAAAAACAAATTTCAATTAGTATCTCATGGTTGTGACATAATTATAAGAGTCTTGAAAAAAAAATGGATCCTGGAATGTCTGTGTTTAATCGCTAAAATGGGCAAAAACATCATCTGGTGTGCTCTTTCTACCTGCCAAAGTCTCTGAAATGTGAAGGTGATCATTACGTGAGATGGAGCTATAGCCTGCCAAAGAGCAGTCATGGAGAATTTTGTAGGCAGTCACTTCTCCTGATCCCTCTCCTTTTTCAGTGTATTACATCTTGTTTCGGTCATAGGCTTCCCCTGGCTTTCATTAGAGGTAGTGTGTACATGGCCAAAATTCAGTGTTAGGTACCAGTTTCACATCTGTTACAGAGTAGTCCAGAGTCTGTTATTTTGGCATCTAAATGATACAAATCCTGGTTTTTAATAAGTTGCAAATTAAGCTTGAATTTTAATTTGTGTAATATGAAAATATGTGAATATGATTGGGAATAATACAGAATTGAAAATACTAAACTGCTAAAATGATAGTACTTTTTCTGTTATTTCTTTCTGGCATTTTTAGTGGAAGGAAGATGAGCTTTTGGCTTTGAAATTTCTGACTGGCTAAATTACAAAAAACCTGAGTCCTGCTAAGGTGATCCAAGAGAAAAATTAGGAAGGTTTGTAGCTCTTTGCTTTCCTTTCTTCGTTGTGTACCAAGTCAAAGCTATATTTTACAAATAACAACTGGCAGCATTGACTAAAGGTTTTAATAAGCTCTAACCCTTTGTTTAAGTACCCCTTCATATACATTAATCCAATGGCTGTAAAGCAGTCATTGTGGGGACCATTTACTATGCTCTTAAGAAACACCATGGAATGACCCGTCTAGAAAATACTTGATAATTCATTTTACCATCATAGAATACTGAAAGATTTTTTTTTTTCTGATTAGTTTGGCTGATGCTGCACAGATTTTTGTTACTAAAATTGCATGACTTCCACCCAAAGTGGAAGTGTTATTTTGCAGAATTGCAGATTTGTCTTTTCTTTCTTTCTTTCTTCCTTATTCTTTCTAATTATTGATCAATTATTGATCAATGATCCATGATTTAGACTGCAAATTGTTCATCATCTTCAAATTTATATCTTTGCTAGGAAAGAAATATCAGATCTTGTCATCACATCACGTTAACTACTACTGTGGTTTCCGTGTACTCTCATCTAAACAAATGATATCTCACAAATATGAGGTGCACAAGTTAACAAACCCCAAAGCTTGCAATCTGGTCTCCCAGCTTCAAGATGCATTGCATGGAAGAAAAGACAGTGTTGGTATAAGCTCTAATACACACATATATCAGAACAGTAGTCCTTAAAGTTATATTGGGATAGATTACCTGGGGTAAAAATGAAATTTTGCAATTAGAAAATGTGATATTGAGTAACAGATCTTGCAGCTTGCAGGCATCGCTATCAAGGTTGGCAGGCAAGAGTTTACATGGGACTAGTCCTCATGACCACAGAGGGCTGATGGTCACCTGACAAGAGATTTTTGTTTTGCATCATATTCAATCAAACACATTTTCAATAATTCTATCAGGACATACATTATAGCTACATTAATGGTGCGTATGTGAAAGAGGAAGCTCTATGTGTTATCTACAGAGGAACTACCACAGAGTTATTGTTACTTCATGCTGCTACTAATACCAGTTTTCCTGTTATACAAAACTCTTTCCTAAATCTCCAGACTGACAAGAGAAAAACTAAAACTGTGCTGGTTCCTGAATCTGACATTGAGTTGCAGGATCTCTTAATTAAAATATACAAAAAATTTCCAACGCTAATAGATGCTAATCTGCAATGCCCAAATCCTCAGAGCAAGTAAATTAAAAGAACTATACCCAACTTTAATTAAGTAGCATTATCTCAAATACCAATCAAGGGAAGACTTTTTTTATTTGTTTTGCAAACATATTTGCTCTGTTAGTAGGTATTATTCCTCTCATCAAATATAACATTTTATGGGAATTGCTTGCAAAGAATTTTTCTTATTTGTCTCTTCTGCAGTGAAAGAGAGAACAAACAAATTTTAAATTCTGCTATCAATCTGAATGTTTCTCTGACATGACCATGATTATGTTAATCAGAAAACTCTTTCTATACTTTTATTGTTTTAAATTTTAAAGAAAATAATTAAAAATCTGTCCATTACAACTATATTTTTCAAAGAAAGCCCTTACAGTTTGGAAAATGCTGTGATTGCTTGAATAACAATCAGGAATTAAATTATTTAACAGCAAAAGTTCTGCTTAATTAAAAATTTAATATTACTGAATTAGCTGTCAATGTCAGAATCAGCAAAATGATTCTGTTTGAACTGGGGTGCTTTCATTCATTAAATCTTTCAAAATAAGAGACAGAGAAAAGACACAACATAAACAAGAGAAGCAGTCTGAAACATGTAGGCACTTGACTTTATTATGAAGATCCTATAGATCTTATAAAATAGATATTTATAAAATATATAAAAACAAATGTTTGCAAGATCAGGTTCCTAGTCCAAATCAGATTTAGGTCAAATTAAATACTGTTATTTGCTCCATAACATACCTATAAAGTTTTAGGTACGACTTAAAAAAACCCTACAAACTGTTTGCTGCTAATATTTGAGGAAAACTTTTCTTCTCTGCTCAGGCTGGACTTTGAACATGGCCACGTTAGGAAAATTCATGATATCTAATTTATTTAACAAACTGTTCATTTTAGAACAGAGGTAATACAAATAAAGGTTTGCAAAGAAGAATTTGTACAATCTAAATTGCAATGTGACACCCTTGATAATCATCTGAAAGATTGCAGCAAAAGAAAAGTAAATTTACTATTTTCTTTCCCTTGATAAATGTGATTCCATCAGTGTTAACTTTTCTCAATTTACTGTCCTATGTGCTAAATAAAAGAGTTTACTGACAAAATAAAGATCATTTTCCTATATGCACAGACATATAGGTAGGAAGGGAAATCTGAAGATTACCTTGCCTAGCCTCCTGCATGGGAGAGCTCAGCCAACTCAGGTTGTTCAGGGCTCTCCAGGCAGACTTTGACTATCTCCAAAACCAGAGACCTTCCTAACTTTTTCAATATCCAATGCATGACTTTGTCATAATAAAATAACAAACCAAACCAAACCAAATCAAAGCAAAACAAAACAAATAAACTTAAACACTTTAATTTCTGTCCAGAACTTCTGGTGCTGTGCCTGTCTCTTGTCCCACGACAAGAGGGAAGCCTCTCAGGGCTCTCAGGGAAGCCTGGCCCTGCCTTCCCCATGGACTGCACAGCAGCTGAGGACAGCTGAGATCTCTCCTTGCAGCCGTCCCCACCCCAGGCTGAGCAAAGCCTGTTCTTGAACCTCTCCATGGTGTGCTACAGCTCTGTCACTGGGGCTTCCCCAGCACTTGTTTGCCAGCTCTTCTGCAGGGAACCCCCACGGTCCTGACTGCACGTGCACCGAGTGGATGGAGAACGTCACTTCCCTCAAACAATTCACAGAAGCACTGGTATACTATTCATCATGTCTCACTAATGCTTTGCTTCTGAATTAAATAAGCATTCCCTTGTAAATAAATACATACACGTTGGTTTGCACATTCATTGCCATACATATACACATTTCTAACCTCCCAATATGATGTGCAATCATGTAAACAAGGTGCTAGAATAAAATAGTCTTTAATGACATGAGTATTTATATATTATCCCTCATTATTATGAGAGACCTTTAATGACATGAGTATTTATTACACCAAAGCATATATCTTATCCAAAAATGGAATCAGGTAAATAAAAATTTCCTACAATTCTGCAAACTAAAATATACAACTTTTTTTAGTAATCGCTGTCTGAGCTTTGAAAATAATCCATATCCAAGGAGGCAAAAATATAAAGAAAGGAATACATTAAGTGCTTTTTTTAAAAAAAATTATGTCCTGGCAAATCTTCAATCTTCATATGAATGCCTGCATGAATCAAAATTCCCTACAGAGTTAAACTATACAGAAGTCTGTGGTCTCCTGTGGAATCCAAAGATTCCTTTGTGCCTTGTATGCATTAAAACAAGTATTTTTATCCTATATAGACTATAGAACGTTATGAATCCTGCAGAGAGATTATCAGATATAAGGGTATTTCAAGCAGTAACTTGAGAGAAATAGAATCGTAAGGAAACTGATGAAGGACTATACACGGTTTCACAAATTATTATATTTGAATGCAGAGCTGTTCAAATTAGATAATTAAAAATGATGGAATGATTCTGACAGCTCTCTGATCTCTTCTAATATTTCATTAAATAGATCCAATACTGTTTCAACATTTTTCCTAGTTTATTTCCATATAAGTGATGTCAAAACCAGCTGTAGGCAGATCAGACTACCATTCTTTCCAGTGTGGTTGAAAAATTCTTCTTGCATTCATAAATACTAAATATTTGCATTAATAATTCATTGTGCTTGAATTTGTTACATAAATCCTGTTCCATAAGCAGAATGACTGAAGCTTTATCAATGCTAAATAAATTACATTTACAAGTAATAGAGAAAATTAGGTAGAATGAATAAAATCAGATTTGACATAACTAAGACAGATAGCAAACTTTCCATTGCTAAGAAATAGAGTAGCCTTAACTGAGAGCTTTTAGTCACACAATAATGGCCATATGTATTGGTTTAAATAAGAGTCAAGATAAATATTTTACTTTTCAAAATAATTAGGACAGCTATAGGGGACTTTTTATTCCCTATAGTGCAAATTCAGTTAGCCATGATAATTTAATGGACAGTCAGGCCACACAATCTTATTAGCAAGGCTCCCCTTCAGCAGCTCCTGAAGTGAATTGTCATTCTCCACAGAAAAGCCACCATCCCAATTTGCATCTCACATATAGAATTCTCTCAAAGGGACAAGCATATTTACCCTTCGAGCTTTATTTATCATCAGTCATAACACATAATGTCCTATCTGTTTTATTCACCACAAATTTTTACAAGTTCAAGCTCTGCATCCATGCTATTTACTACTGGTAACTTCATGCTTCATATGCAAAGTCTTTTTTCTGATTGTAAACAGTTTCACCTATTTCATTTTTGCCATTAGCCAGAGATAAATAATATGGAATGGCATTGATTGCATATTTCATTACACATCTTGTTTAAACACAGGCTTAATTTCTTCTTTAGTACAAGACAGAACTAGAAATGTCACCGATCCCATGAGAGTCATGCCACTCTCCAGGGCTACATTTATAGAGCAGAGTGAAGGTGTACTGGTGGCAGTGCTACCAAAAAGTGGTACCAGAAGAATCTGCAACAACTGCTAGCAAGTTAAGGCAGACAAGTTACCAGTAGGTCATTCCCAGCCTTTGTCATCACTCTTCTCCTCATCTACACTACTTTTATGAATGTAAGCACAGATAAGTGCTTTCTTGTTAATCATACTTTTGTATTGCCACCCTTGACTGCTCTAAACTAAGAAAACTGGGGTTTGGTATTCTGCTACTGACATATTTGTCTTAAGCTTCTTTGAATGGCAGTTTGGAGTATGGGGGACAAACGAGGTCAGCAGGTTATTTCAAGACCTGGCAGAGGTCTCTGTGGGAAGTGTGCCCTAGCTTTGTGCCTTACTGTGCAATTTATGCAGTGATGTTCAGTGCACTGCTGTGAGCTGCTAAACTCTTCCCACCTCTTGTCTCAGAGGCTGCTCCATTTCAGGGAGATATGTAATTCTTGCACTACTTTATAGTTCACATAGGAAAGTTTCACCAGATGGCAAGATCATCACCAAGATGATGTGCACTTTTAGGACATGTGGCATTCTTTGTTTGCTGTTTTGTAGGCAATTCAAAACAGCAGAAACAGATCTGCTTCCTCCTGCAACTGTCCACTGAACCTCCCTTAGAAGATGACAGAGCAAATGAAGCAGAGGCACTCTCACAAGATTCAGACATCTTGGTTTAAATATTTTCCAACAGTAACCTCTGCACTCCACTAGAAGTGTCATTTTTCAGTTCAACTTACTGTCTAATGTAATTTTCTTATTTTCTGCTTTCGACTGCTTATATTCACTAACAGTATTACAGAAAGAAATACTAGATCAGCCTAAAAAAATAATCATAAGAGACCACATTCTGCTACTGTTAGTAATTGAATTTGCCCATTGAGAGTTAACAGTAGAAGCATTCCTATCTTATAGCTGAAAGGGATGATGATTGCCTTCAAAAATCAAATTAAAATAGCTAATAAATCCAGCATATTCTGTTCAGTGTCATCCTAGTTGTACTTTCCAAACCACAGTCTACAGGTTTGTGCTATTAAATGAAAATGTAGTTACAGAGATAGAAATGTTTTTCATATATTTTATTCCATGAATTTACAGTACAGAATAGGCAATCATAAAAATCAGCCTCTACAGTAGTGCTGACTAAAAGCAATTTATTCATTTGAAACTTATGAATGTAAAACTTTTGCCAAACAAAAAAATTTAGTCTCAGGTTCAATAAGATTTAGTTTTGAAAATAAACACATTAACAGTAGTTATATTTTTAGGAAAAAGGCTAAGATAGGGACCTGGATGGGCCAAAAGAGATGTTTTGGACAAGGTACTGAACCTACCTGTGTCACAAGTTTCCCAAAAAGCTAAGGAGGATAATAGCTTTTTTGCCCTTACACTGGATTGTGAAGCTTAATTCACAGAGAACTTTATCCAAAGCCATTAAAGCCAATAGAAATCTCTCATTGACTTTAATGAGCTTTTGTTCAGGTCTTTTACATGACAGCTGAAAGCCTGCCATTGATTGCAAGCCCTAATTTTATAAAGCTCTTTCATATCTCCAGCTTGGAGACATTTGGAAACATATAAATGCACAAGAGCCTTATAAGATAAAATTTGCCTGTTTTGCTTTTTAAAATTATGAGAGAGCTTCTCACCACACATCTGGACATCCAGGAATATATCAGTTACTCCATGCACTTATTAATAACTGTTTCTTAGATATCCTCACATGATTGATAACCATCTCTGTAATGCTGGATGCCAGCTCTAAACATTTAATCTAAACAAAATACAGTTTATAATAACTTTTCCCTTCATTTCACCAGAATATTGGACGCAATATATATTGTCACTTTGCTTTTATGCCAATATTATCCTGACTATGCAAGTAAAGACAATAACTGATCTGGCATAAACTGGCATTTAACTCTTTAAAATTTTTAAGAAATTTTAACTCTTTAAAATTTTTAAGAAATTTGAAGCAGCAGAAGAGTCTAATACTTCATCAGTTCTTTATAATAGCAATTTAATTTAAATTAATAACATTTCTAATTCAGCACTAACCACAGATATCCTGGTTTTTCTGTAATATAAGTTACATTCATTTCATTCAAAGACACAACTTAGCAGAAAGGAAATAGTAAAACTTTACAAATCTTAGTTTAAACATTTTCATTTTATTTACACACCTCAGGAAAATATGTATCTTCTTTAAAAATCCAATTTTAGTCCTATGAAACCACACGATAACAAGATATTATTTATTTGATAACATTTTTATAAACTAAATAAACACAGTTTAATCAGGCCAAGTTTCAAAGTTTTGAAATTCATATGTCTCCAAAGGTGCATCTAATTTAGAATTTGATTGGTACCAGGGTTTTTACTTTATCAACTTAACCCATAAGGCCATTACACATATTGTTATTCTCCAAGAGAAAAAAATATTCTAACATCTGTTCTCAATCTGTTTTTCCATAATTTCCTTTTAATGCCCCATGTAACTCATTAAGTTCATCTACAAAACATTACTGAGTCTATCTGAACTATAAGTGTGTTTTTATTATACAATCACATGAAAATAGAAGAAATGGTAGCCGACAACACAGTCCACTTAAACCTCCCACTATTTCTACTGCATCTTTTGATCAAAGAAAACATTATTTTGAAGGTCAGAATTGTAACACGCATAATGTTTAACTAATGTCTTAAGTGACCTATATACTAACAAAGTGAGAAAAACATTTCCATGTCTTACCATGTCTGTTCCTTACCACTGCTGCAGTCTTATGAGAGAATTTTTCTTTCAAAAAGTACATACCTTCTGAATGGCTTGAAAGAATAATTTTAATATTTTAATTCACTTGTGCAAATAATCTCCAGAGTACAGAAGAGTACTAGAAAATGTCCCAGTAACCTAAAATCTTAAATGTATAGGATGAAAAGAACCTGGAGTGCAGTGTCCTTCTAAATATACTTTCCATTTTCTTCTACAGAGAAAAAGTTTCTATATTTTATTATTTTAAAGATAGTTTCAAACCCTGTGATCCCTTCTGTCCCTTCTGCTTACATTCAATGACTGCTGTTCTAATTTAATTTGAAAGGAAAATACCTATTTACAGCTGACTTGCCCATAATGTATTCATCAAAGCAAGACAAAGGTCATTCTTTTTGCAGAAAAATAAAGAATTCACTGTCAAAAGTGCCATTGCTGTAGGAAAACTGGCATACTATCTGATGTTAGCAAACAATTGATGATTAATGTGAGGTTGATGCCTAGTGAAGGGGATTTACTAATATTTATAAAAATCAGTGAATTGAGCAAAAATCTGAGGATATATAGATTTACCCCAACATTCTATCTTGCATGAAAACTGCATGGTGCCTACCTTGAGGATTTTACCTTGTATGAATTTCTATGTGAGCTGCTGTAAATCTGAAACCAATGTTCAACTGCTAAAGGTTCTTTATGCTCTGAGCCTACATTGCCAGTATATTTGTAAGTGAAAAGAAGATTAGTGGCTTTATGACTAAGATTTATGTTGGGAACAGAGAGAGACAGAGAAAAGCTTACTGAGGGAGGAAAGAGATACCTGCACAGGATAGACTCAATTAATTCTGCAAGAAAGAACCTCTAAAACTAGATGTCAGAAACCTTAGAAGATAGTAGAAGGAAAATAATAATGAAAAACAGCAAGAAATACAAGCACAAAAAAAGCGAAACAAACTAAAAGAAGGCATCAACATTACATACTCCAAATCAGACAGTAGGTCTATTTTGCATTATTTCCTGAGAACAAATTACTTCAATTTAATAATTGGGCTAAACTTCTAAGCTTAGAAGCCAGACAAACTCATAAGGTCATTAATTCAATTAGTCAGTGGGATGACTTCTGTATGAAATAGATGTGAAATGCATAAGGGTAGAAAATACAATCTTGACAACTTTCCTGTGACAAACAGTGAGTTTTTAAATAACATTAGAGGAATTGTCTCTCTTTTTAAGAGAGTAAAATCCTGCACGTGGAATAGGGCTAAAATAGTCTGTATTTCCACAGCAGGATACACAGTTTATGCAACTATTTCCTGTATGCTAGGTTAAGTTAAAACAAGAACAAAAATCTCTACAAAGTGCAAAAAAGCCAAAACCAAACCCAAACTAGAGTTCAGAGAAAAATTTACTGTCCTCAGATGCACACTTTTACCTATCAAGAAGTAGATTTTACAGGTTACATTTTCTATTCATTCAATATGCAAATAAAATTTAAATATTTACTTTGGGAACAGTTTTGAAATATCTCTACTATTGTCCATTGACCAATTTACCAGTTAACACTTGTTAAGCATGGTTATAGTTTCTCATTTTTTTTAATTCCAGCACTGGCACTAAAGCAAGACAAAGCTCCCAGGAGGGAAACATTCCAAATCGTATCAGCTGGCAAAACGTCTTCAGGGAGCATCTGTCAGCTACAGGGAGCTGGCTCACCTTCTGCCTACAATTCCGGTATATCCCTCCAAACTTAAAATATCTACCACATCTCCTTCTATGTGGGGAATTGAAAAAAGTCTTTATTCTCTTTATAATAGCTAAGAAAAAACTCAATATCCATTGACCAAGATATTTTCCAGTGTAAAAATTCCCACAAAAATAATAAAACTACAATTCATACTTGCTGTGTTTCACACATGCACAGTTTTTCAGTTGCAAATTGTGACATGCAGAGAATTGACTTACAGGACCAAAAGCGTTGCTGTCAAAGCTGTGCCCATGGTGATCCCCTTCTACCCAAATATGACCATGTGGAACTTTCACATACTTCTTTTTGTATCCAATGGTTCTAAACAGAATTGGAAAAAAAGGTCCAGTTTAAATGATTTTTTAAACAAACAAACAAACAAAAAAACAACCCCCCCAAAAACCAAAACACAAAAAAAAGCTCCCAAACCCAACAATGTTTGTTAGAAAAATCCACATATTTCGGTTTGGAATCTGCTTGTGTACAACTCAGCACCAGCTTAAAACTACTTGCACTGAAGTCCTTTGGACTTCAAGAGTGTTACTCAAGTCAAAATATATAAAAATTTTGTATGAGCTGGTTGCACCATCAGGGCCTATTTATTACATTGTTTTGTCAGAAATCACAACACAAGAAAGGAAGACTTTTCAGTTAAATATAATTAACAGATTATCAACTCCACCTCTGTAGTTACAAAATTTTGAACCATCAGATTTTATCTCTGGTAAATACCAGTGAATTTATATAGGTGGCAGTCCACAAAGATACTGTTTAAGCCTGTTTTTATTATTCAAAAAGATACTGTTGTATCTGAGCTGGCCTCAGATTCACAGCACAGATTATTCTGTCCTGGAGGTAGGAGTCATTCAGCTGTTACAAGCTAAACAGGATAAATTTCAAAAATCCTTTAAGAAAAGGCCAAGTAATGAAGAAAAATTATTTTGATGCCATCCTCTACAGAAAATCATACTTCTGCAGCTTGTTCCATTATTACAAAATGACAAACTACAGATTAGTACTAAAGCTGAGGTGCAGGGTATGCAAAATTCCTGTACTTAGTTCCCCAAGTAGCTGTCATTTTCATAATGCCAGTCTGCCTTCTCCTGCACACTTCTGCTTTCTTTCAGATGGGACCTGTTATTCTGCAATCATTCATGCAGAGGAGTCGTTGTGCTTTAACCCAAGGCAGCAATTGTCATGCACACTGAATTATTACCAGGATGAAGCATTTACAGACGGGACTATGAACAGTGATATCTCTTATTTAGTTTTGAAGAAACAAGTCTGTCCACAGACAGAAACAGACTTTTGATTTAGCTTGTTGCCTCCAGCTGCTCATCACTTTTCACTGTCTGGGAGATATGCCCTCAGAGCAGAAGACAGAAGGAGCATGATCTAAAACTAAAAAAAAATCAACCAGAGAGAGAAAACCATCTTCACCTGGAGATTCAGCTGAACTATGCAACGGGACTAATCAGGGATATTCTCAAGTCAAAACAAGAAAAATTTGGTTTGGGGAGGTGAGGTTTGTTTTGGTTGGGGAGGATGGTGAGTATGTTAAAAGGACAAGCTAATCAATAACCTGGAGATCATATTAGGAAATGTTAGATGAGTAAGGAATCCTTAAAAGTCCATTTTATTAACATTTACTATATTAGTCAAATAAAAACAATAATTACTTTATTTGCAAGTCACAAAATCTGACTAATCCTTTTTCAAACTGCTATTTTTTGGCAGCTAAATGGATGAGTATTCCAGTACTATGTTCTAATGGAATATTACATGTACTTTCATTGAAAGCTGAAAAAATAATAATGTATTTGCAGAAAAGACTGATCTTCATTTTTTCTAGAACAGTACCATATTACACAGTATTCAAGACGAAATTCCTAAACCATTCAAAACAAAAATGTAAAACTCTCCTGGTTGGTAAATATATGATTTCATAAACACAGAGTATGCTATAATAATTCAATTATGCTAAAATAGCAATTTATTACTATGCAAATCCTTTTTTTTTTAAGACATATGGCATACAGTTTGGGCAATAAAATTATTTCTGTTTCAAGATTTCATAATGTTTTGTCTTATTGATAGTTTCTATTATAAAGTATCATATATTTTATTAATGAAATGTTTTAAAGTATAGGTTGAGAGTTGTCCATTAATTCTGCTGTTAGATTAGACATTTCTGAAAATTATTAAATGAGTCTCTTTCATCAGTGATAAAGGCAAACAATGGCTCAAAAAACATTTAATTTTCTCTTCCATTCATGCTCCTGAATACACAAGAGTATATTGTGATAAAGTTTTGTACCCTTACAGACTTCATGCATAAGACTGAATTTCACTCATAAGGGTGAAAGGACTTGAAAGTTAATTCTGCTGGCATGTTTACCTCTTAAATGTCAGAAAAATAATATGGCAAAGGCAGTCAGGGACTCAATTTCAGACCTGACACAATCACTTATCCCCAAATAATCTCCTCCTTTATTATGATGGGAAATCACTATAAGGAAGGGAGAAAAAAAAAGTTTTGTAATAAGTACTTAGAAACAAAAAATAGTCTGCATGGGTAGGTCTTGCAAAGGTTTTTAGAGACCCTATGAAAATTTAAGGGTTTAACACATGTGTCTGGTGTGTTCTTTAAGGCCTAAGGCAAAAAGAAAAAAGATTACATGGTATAGTAATTAAAATTGGTTCTTTTTATCATTTCTAAAACAGGATAAATACGTATTTTATTTCTAGTCCTGAAATAAGCATCAAAAACCAGAATATTTTCCTACAATTATGCAAAAATAGTCTCTTGTAGTGATCAAAGAGGAATTATATACAAATTCTCATATTGAAAAAATCAGATTATTGTACACCAGAAGTTTTTACTTAGAGGAAATATAATTAAAATTTACAGTGTTAATAAGCATATTAAAGGAATAGGGGAGAAAAAAAAGGAACAGAAAATAAATAAAAGCAGCAGTTCTAATTGTCTACTTTAGTAGATAGGAGTGACACTTCATGGATAAATCCCTTAAACTCAGCGGTTAAATATAAAACCTTCTGCCATTTCTTGTATGTGATCTACAAATGATCAGATTTTTCCCACATGGAGGCTCAATAGAAAAAAAGAAAATATGTTGTAAAAAATAAATGCCTACATACCTGTGAAGAAGTCAAGAAAAATCTATTTTCCTAAAACAATTCCTTCAAAACATTACTGCAGTATTTGCATTGGGCAGTTATTCAGGGACTTTGTATCCTCTCTAGCAATGCTACTGTAAACATGGTGTACTGTGGAACACTATGGAATTTGAAAACAAAGTTTTATTTGAGATTTCCACTGCATGCATTAATAACAAACCACAGCAAATACTCATGTTACTGTGAACTGGACCATCTGTTTCTTTATCTTGGTTTTAATTTTTAAAATAATGTCATTGTTGAATTACTCCACAATAGAGCAAGAAAGTATTCCTGCAAACAAACCAGACTACAGGCTTTAGAAAGCCATGTTTGGCTCACCATGGTAGGTTATTTTGAATTACTCTTGCAAAGACTATGTTGATATTTAAGAGTAAAAACCTACAAACTTGGTTTTCTTTCCTAAGAAGAGAACCCAAACTGATTCATAGTCAAAATTAGTCATTGGCCCTCTCTTTCATGAATCTTGCAGAAATTTTAATCTCTGACCTAAATTGCAAGAAGAGACCACATGTGTGTGCCACACTGGCAATATGGCTCCTGATCTAGATGTACAAACTAACATTTATTTGTTTCAGTAGTAAAACATTTTAGCTGGGCATGCTGAAATAAAACTATTTCATCTTTTTGTCCATCTTTTTGTGCAATTCTACAAGGCCAAATTACTAACACAAAAATAATTTTTGAAAATTAACTTCACCCTCTTTCTTAAGGTCCTAAGTGCAGACTATTGCTATCAACGCTGGGGGTTTAGATCTATGTAAATGAATAACAGTTTTGAGTGTAATGATCAATGCTTCTGTGAAAAATAAAAAAATAATTCAAAGTGAAAAAATACTTTGGAATGCTTCTACCACTCTTCAACAATGGCTGCAAAACTAAAAATCCTCAAGGCAAGTATCAATTTAAAGCACTATTAGCTCATTGGGAATTTTACATCAATTCCTTGTGAGAGGGCTTTACTTACAAAGGAATTGCAGTCAATAATATAACATACTTTGAAAGCAATACAAACTTTTATTTTTCTTTCTTAGCTGAGCATCCTTAGACTCATTTCTCTGACTGACTGTAACCATGACCTCTGTCAGCTCTAACACATGAAGTTTTTAATTAAATTTAGAAGATATCTGAATGAATTCTTAAGAGAAAAATTGCTGTAAGTAATAATCAACTTAGTATTTGTTAATTTAATATCTAGTTCATTAGCATGAGTTATAATTACTGAACAATCTCGCAAACTTCATAAAGCTTTTACTAATGAAGAATAGTCTTTCACTTTCTTAAATTTCCTGTCTTGTAATAAAAAATAAAAAATACTTAACGTCTCTTATTCTACCAATTTAATTGGTTTGCTTTAGCAATACTACAGGCAAACACATTACATTACCTAGATTTTGATATATAGAATCCAAACATCTGTTAAAAAATACTGGTGTGAGCAAAAAAAACAATTTCAGGTTTTACTTAAGTCTTTGACACATTAGTAATAATCACCTATGCTGCTGTTTCTCAAACTGTAGTTGAAGTCTCATTGAAGTCTCAGTAATTTTCTTGTTCAGAACATAATGGAATTGCATTTATCTTTTTAGACATTTTTAAAGAAGTTGGTCTAAAATTCTGATTCACTTTTTTTTTACATATGAGGTACATTTTGAACCTTTGCAAAGTTGTTTTTTTTTCTCCACAATTTAATAGCTAACAGATGTACTTATAGCTATCCTTGGCTGAGAAATAATTTCAATCTTGACAGTCAAAAATGAGCTCTATATGGTATTCTAACCACCTGCCCACAAGCAAGAAAAATCTGCTTTTTTAGGATGCAGTAGCAGTGCCAAAGCAAGCAACTTGGCTCAGCTAAGCTGGATGAGGAATGATTGCCTTCAGTTTGATTTGACCTTGAGAAATCCAAAGGTCTGAGCAATCTGCATCTCTTTGGGTGTCATCGGGGAACAGACATTGTAGATTATGTCCTGTTTGCAGAGGAGATAAAACAAAAATTTAAAATCTACCTTTTGTAAAATAGGTAGTAGTTATCCTACTTAAGAAAAACTTTCTCCTAGCAACATGAATTGTACATGTTTATTGGGTCTGGGTGGCCAGGTTTTGGTAGCATGTGGTCTACTGGGGTGGCTCTGTGAGAAGCTGTCACAAGCTTCCCCCATGTCCAAAAAGGCCAATGCTGGCCAGCTCCAAGATGGACCTGCTGCTGGCCATGTCCAAGCCCATCAGCAACAGTGATAGGGCCTGTTGGATAACAAAGAAGGGGGGAAAGTTGCTGTACAATGGTAATTTCACCAGGAGAGTGATAATATATGTTAACTCTGCACACACCAGGGTCAGTGAAGGAGGAGGAGATGCTCCAGGTACCAGAGCAGAAATTCCCCTGCAGCTCCTGGTGCAGACCCTGGTGAGTCAGGCTGTCCCTCTGCAGCCCATGGAGGTCTGTGGTGGAGCAGAGATCCACCTGCAGCCCATGGAGGTCCATGGTGGAGCAGAGATCTACCTGCAGCACATGGAGGTCCATGGTGGAGCAGAGATCCACCAGCAGCCTGTGAAGGACCCCACACTGTGTCAAGCAGATGACTGAAGGGAGCTGTGACCCCAAGGGAAGCCGACTCTGGAGCAGGCTCCTGGCAGGACCTCAGGCCCCATGAAGAGAGGAGTTCATGCTGGAGCAGGTTTTCCTGCAGGGCTTGTTACCCTGCAGAAGATCCACACTAGAGCAGTCTGTTCCTGAAAGGACTACACTGGATGGAAGCGACCCATGTTGGAGTTCATGAAGAACTGTGAAGAAGTGTGAGAAGGAATCACATTGGAAAAGTTCATGTTGGAGACTGTCTCATCAGAGAAAAACCAAGATCAAGGAAGAGAAAAGTGTGGAGTGCTCTCCCTGAGGAGGAAGGAGCAGCAGAGACCTGATGAAATGATCACAACACCCATTCCGTGTTCCCCTGCACCACTGCAGGGAAAGAGGGAGAAAAAATTGAAAGCAAAGTTGAGTCAAGGAAGAAGGGAGTGGTGGAAGAAGGTGTTTTAAAGATTTGACTTTATTTCTCATTATCCTACCCTGATTTGCTTTTGCTGATTTGATACACTAATTTCCCTAAGATGAGTCCATTTTGCCCAAGATGGTAACTAGTGAGTGATCTTTGCTTTGTGGGGTCATTATCCCCACTCACAGGACTTTTGTTTCACTTTTCTCTCATGTCCAGCTGAGGAGGAGAGTGATAAGCAGCATTGGTGGACATCTGGTATTCAGCCAGGATCAACGCACCATAATGTGGAATTTTTTTCACATACATCCATCTTAATCAAATTCACAGAATGAACAAATGCTAAGATATTCAATTTCAAGTGACACTTTGATCCCAAAACATGAACCTTACTGCAATATAACATGTAAGTTTTATTAGTATCACTGCAGGGATCTTACACATGACACTAAACACCTTCCAGAAATCTCCTTTCTCACTTCTAACACATACGTACAGCCATCTGCTACTTTCTACTTCAACACTTCCCTTGCATGTACATAAAGACATAAAGGCATATTATTCACATATATGAAACAAATAAATATTTTTTTTTGTGGAGGCCAGCTACAGAATATGCATGAGAGTAAGTAAATAGGTTAAGGAATATTATCCAGCTGTGTGCAGCTATTAACTTTTGCCTTAGAGCTGTTTTCTATATAAACTGCAGATGCACCAGTTATTGAGAGGCCTGATTATAAAAAATGCATTCAAACTCAGAACCTGGAAAGTGTTGGAGGATTCCTAATGCTTCAGGTATTGCTTCATAAGCATTGCCAGACCTGCTATATTGAGAAGGGAACCTCCAAAGGAAGACAGACACATGTAAATGATGGAGATGACACGATCTGAAACAAAAGACTACCTACTATATAAGGAACAGCCATTATGGAGGCAGTGATTTCCTTTGCCTATAATAATAAATATAATATAAATATATTGTGATTATATAAACTCTGTTTTACATTTTGCCATTAAATATTTTGGAGTCTCAGGAAAAATGAATATCATTTACTGGTTTCCTCATTTGGAATAGAATTATGATAACAAAAACATGTCCTTTTAAATAAATAAGCAAAACAGGTAAAGCAAGCTGAACTACTAATACTATCTCTTTTTTTCCCAGCTAAAGCATTCCCACCGAAGTGCACCAGGGCAGGTTCCTATAACTCAACTGTGCCATATATAAGTAGAAATCTGACATGGAAAGTACAGGAGATGTTTGTAGTTTTGCTTCGTTAATTAGATAATTTCTCACAAAGCATGTCATTCTTAAAAAACACAGTGATTTACCCATTACTTACTTCACCAGCATTATATGATCATAATGCAGTTAAAAACTTTTAAAGCACACAGTATTCAGGAATTTGTGGATACTGGATTTGTGCATATTTATCCAAAATGATAATATGATTGAAAGGACAAAAATTAAGCCAGCTCATCTACTAGAGAGATTAGACTCATTTCAAAGCTGACATTCCCTTGTTAACACCTCATTTTGTATGAGAGAGGACACCATAACAAGAAAGAGACTAGAAATAATTATGAGTGAAAATATGTGAGAACATTGCTTGTGAGATTCAGAAAATTTATGGCACCATTTCTATGAGCAAAAGTACCCTTGATAAATCAATTTACCAGAAAAGGATGCATACCTCTGGATCCAGGTATATTTGACCAAAACAAACCAAAGACTTAGAAGGAGCAATTAATGTCTCTTAACTCCTTTAATATAACATAATTTCCCAGATAATAGCTCAAGTTTCTGTTTTAGGCACATGTCAATGTAATTAATGTTTCTGTTCTTTTTCTTTCTTTCTTTCTTTCTTTCTTTCTTTCTTTCTTTCTTTCTTTCTTTCTTTCTTTCTTTCTTTCTTTCTCTCCTGAATTTTCAAAATATGCTCAAAATACTCTTAAGATTTTTAATGAAGAAGCAGCTATGGAGCTGCTGCTGTTCTGTATGATTAATATACATGATAAAATAAATGCTTTATCTCAATGCTCTTTACCTTCATATATCTCTTTCTGGGTAAGATATTTAAGATTTCCACCATTCACTAAGAATGTTTCCCAAGGCTATAACTTAATTTAATCTTGGATGTCAGTCTTGGATAATCTTGGATATCAATGAATTGATAGCATTTCTAGAAATATTTTTATTTTCCTGTGCTTTAAAGATACAGTGTATATCTAAGGCCTAGGTTTTGCCCCTCTTGATACTTTTACCAGGATATAGATATTCATATCACAAAGGTCTGCTACGCTGGTGCTGGCAAGCACTCCATAAGTTGATTCAAAAAAGCTACAGCTGACAGAAGTTCTTTTCTACGTCTTCTGAATTGTAGAGTTCTAGAGGCAGCACTTATTCAGCAATGCCAGCAGATCTGGATTTTGAGGAAATAATTTCTTCTTGGGAAAAGTTTCTTTTCATTCACTTGCAGTCACTTTTTATCATTCCCATTTCCAGCCTCACATTGGTTTTCTGTACTTTTTTTTTCAATTCATACTACCTTCCTTTAGAAACTGTAAAAGGTCACTGCAGATCCCCATGCACATAACACTCAGCAGCACAGGAATTTCCCTCTGTTCCTGAGACTTTTGCTTACCTAGTCAGGAGGCATGAAGCATTTAATATTGCTTGTCCCAGCTATGCAGAATTTTGCTCCCACTGCTAAGAAAGATCAACTAACAGCAGCTTCCCTCACAGAGATGACTTTATCACTTTTTTCCTGTAACGTCTGTGAATAGTTTTGTTCTTGGGCCTTCTACCCTATACCCTTTATACTGTGCACTGCTTTCTTTTCTCTGCATGTGTTTCATCTTTTCATCTGTTCTAGCACTACCAGCATTCCTACTTTATGATCCTTTCCACAGCAGATCTCCTCAACCTATTCAGGAAAATATAATTTTGGTGAACTTTAATGAAACTATGGATGACTACTGCAAACCTGTTTTTGAAATATTAGAGATAAGTCAAGAACCTGGGTTGGGTTTAGGGTTTCATTTGTGGGTTTTTTTTGGGGGGGAAGGGTTGTTGTTATTGTTTGGTTGGTTTGGGTTTTGGTTTTGTTTTGGTTTTTTTTGTTTGGGCTTTTTTTCCCAAATTGATCAAACCTAAAGCAAAATACTACAAAAGTGGTGGAAAATCTGTTCAAGGACCATATTCCTTTCAGGGTCCATATATAACTCACATTAATACCTCTAACTATATTGAGAGCATTATTATTTAAAATTGGTATTAGAAAATCCTATATTTAAAATCAATATGTATTTTTCAATTTATTTAACAGTGATTATCATCTAGAGAGGACTGCATATACTGGAGGTATGTGAAAAAAAATCTCCACGCACTACTACAGAAACCTGTCACTCCCATTTGGAATACTGAAACTACTTTGTTCTTTTCCTAACCATATTCTCTTAATCAGAAGAACTATAATTCTTTTCAGGATAAAATTTGCAACAAACACAAAGCAGTAATTTTGTGTTGAAAAACAGAGCAATCATTATTGGTTGCATAACTTTCATTTAGATAGCTAACTAGCTTACTGATTCAGGAGAAAGAAAACAAGAAATATCTCATTTTTCTCTACAAATTTTTCACTTGTGAATCTGATTGCAACCGCCAACACTGTGCCCTTTCAAGTTAAGATTATGAGAATTATTCACTTTTGTTCTTTTGATATGTCCCATTAACCAAATAAGTATATAATTTCATTATATTCTCATATTTCTCTACTAGATTATATTGATAATTAACATGACAGGTTTTTGCTAATATCATTAGAAGATATTAACAGTATCATATCATATATTAGATGGGAATGATTTTTTAGATTCATTATCATTAGCTTCATCATTTTTCCAAGGTAAGAACTTACTGGCTATTCTAGGTCATCTAAGTGAATTACCAAACCCTGACATCATTGTCAAGTTGGAAATTTTATACCTGTTGTAATGGAAAGACACATACAGACCAAAGAGTTATTGCTATCAAAAATAGTAAAATAGTAATTCCTGCACCCTACACCCTCTTTTTATTAATATTTAATTAACTGAGAACATTTTAGTTTTAGGCAATTTTTAAGGAGTCAGACAATAGTTTTGAAGTGACTTTCAAAACTTAAGATTTATGGTACTATTAAGATGAAAAATTCACCTGATATATAACAGTTACTTTTTTCTCTCTTTTTACAATATATGTAGAAATTCTCCTCTTGGTAATGCCTTTGCCAGTCTGAAAAAAAAGAGACCAAACTTTTTTCTAGATTTTAAGTTGTGGATTTTAAAATTTGACTCAGCAGCATAACTCTAGCTTGCAGAATCTGCAATTATTAAACACAGCTCTCTACAAAATTATTCCTCTTTTAACTCACTTTTCCTACTCACCCAAATACTCCCCCTTAGCACTTGCTCTGCCATTCCTTTTGTGACAGAAACTATCAAGGGAGAGGCTGCAGGCTGACCTCTGCTTACCTATTCTGTGTATTTACTCAGCCTCAGAGTGGAGGTTGCTGGCCAGGCCAGTCTACTGACACACAGGCTCTGTGAGAGGAGGAAAAGAGGTGTTCAGGAGCAGAGGAGAAAAAAAGAAAAGGGAGTTAAAATTCTTTGTATCCCAGAGGGAAAAATCATAGCATCTACCACCTTGGACAACTCTGTTGGCCTATTCCTCTCCTAAGGAAATTCTGAATGAAGAATAATGCTCTTATTTTCAAAAAGTGGTGACAGAGATGGTCGTAGCAGCATTGCCTCCTCATCACTGTTACAGCTTATTGGGCTTGATTCTTGTAGACCTGTGACTGCTAAAAGGGTCTGGCAATACCTCTGCCTAGGTCCAATGGTAAGAAATAATTCCCCAGCCACACACTTCTCACAAAGGAGCTAATTGCTATACTTTCTTTATTGCTTAGGACTAACCAAAGGTATTAAAATTTTGTAATCTGCTTTAGGCAGCATATAGAAAATGACGAATCCTAGTGTAATATGTGTTTTCAAGATATTTTGTTTTAATTTTTTGGGTTTTTTTTTAATTTATGGAAGGGCCATCATTGTTATTCTTTGTACAATGGAACCTGAAACTTAGCATCTATTTATGTTTGTTAGGAAATAATATTTAAAAATGCCTTTTATTACTTTTCCTTTAGAAGTGTACTTTCTTTTATAAAAAACACGACTATCAAAAAGATAATTGAGAAGCTTACAAGTAATAAAGAAGATTAACCCTGTATGGCTAAATGAGTTATTATTATTATTATTATTATTATTATTATTATTATTATTATTATTATTATTATTATCACACAAGTTATGATTATGAGTTTTAAAACCCAAAAATATTTCAATGCAATAAAATTTTTTTTAAAGTAATAGGTTTAATATGTCATCTGTTAAAAGATATGACTATATATACCTATCTCTATATGTAGATCAGACTACAGATACCTTTTGAACTGGTGGTCGGTGGTCTTTCATACTGAACTTTCAGATTACAGAAATAAATAATTGCAATTTGAAGTAAGCACCATGAACAAATCTTTTCTTGCTACTAAATGCATATATAACCATAGATGCTATTTTTGCTCGGTGTTTAAGATAATGGTATGGTATATCAAAAAATCATTACTCATAATTAATCTTTTCTGGAGCATTATAAGAAATGCTTTATTTCTGTGTCTGAGCAGCAGTCCATATAGGCCAATAATCTGTCTCCAGACAACTGGAAAAGCAGAGAGTGCCCAGGTAAACCACATTAGCTCGACTACTCTCCATGAGCATCAAGATTTAATCTATCAGAGATATTTGATTGTACGTAATTGTCTATTTGTCTCAGTATCTGCTTACTGATCTGTTATCCATGAATTTGTCTAAAAATTTTTTATTTGCTTATACTGTCTGCCTTCAAAGCATCCTGTGGCAACAGACTCCAGAAATTCACTATCTGCTGCACAAAGATTTTCTTCTGTCTTTTCTAGACCATCTCCCACATAAAATGCCTCTGCTTCTGAATTGTGGGATTTGATGAACAGTTCAGCTGGTTCATCAGCATTGTTTTTGTTGTTTTTAACCTCTATGTCCATCTTTAAAATCATGTCTCAAGAAGCAAGAATTGACTGCATTATACTCTTACATTGTTAAGGTAGCTCTATATTTTGAACATTTCCTTAGTTTTTCAGCTTTGGAGTTACAATTTAGATCAGCGGAAATCTAACAAACAGAAACCCTTAATTTAGTAAAAGTCTAATACCTTTCAGAGCAGGCTACTGTTTGCCACATGAGCTCATGTATAAACATTTTTTTCTGGAAAAGCTCAGTTACATGCAGTCCAGTGCTGGGAAATAGTAAAGAAGTTCTTCATGGAGCACAAAAAGTTTTAGATAGGTGATCTTTTCTCTTAGGAGTAGATGTTAATACCAGTTTACTTTTTTCTCAAACCATTGAAATTTCCTAATTTTTTTGTTCGAAAGAAAAGCCTGTAACACAGAAAAATTTTCAAACAAAGATTGTCAAAAATATAATCTGAATTACCTGCAAAAGAAAAGGGAACTGCCCTCATTAATACTTCCACTGCATTCCATAACCTCACAGCACTCAGTCAATTGATATTTCATTAAATTGCTGTATTTCTCCTTCTCAAATATGTTTTCTCATTTAATGTTACTGAACTAAGAGAATGTTCATTCAACAGTAATTTCTGAAAAGGCCCTCGGAATTATTCTTTGATCATTTTAAATATCAACAGAGAATCTAATTTTGCATCTGGCCATAGCAGTAACTTCTTTGTCACTCCCTCGTGTTAGCAGGAACACAAGTATGGTGAACAGTCTACTGAGTTTTGTAGAGTTAAGAAATACTTGTCAAGAAAGGAATTTTTGTATTTCTTTTAAGTCACAAAGTGCTACAAAGGAAATATTTCTGACTGGCATTACAATCTTGAGTCATGATACTAGGAAAAAAATAGCTATTTTTTTATACCAGCTGAAAATCCCAGCATGCTGATTATTTCTGGAGAGGAAAATGTTATCAGCATGATCAGATGGTTCTAAATGAAACCACAATGACAGGAGAACTCCTTGTCAAAATAGCCTGAGCCAGACACAAATACCAAATTCTTATTTATAAACAACAGAAAAGAAGAAAAACATCAATAAAAGTCAAAACTGTTTCTCCTAATGATGGCCAAAAGAAATTTATAATTTAGGATCAAAACACAACGAAGTATATGCTGCTAAACATATTTGAAATAATGAATATCAGGCTCTACCTGCTTCAGAAAAGTGTAAGGCTCAGTAATTGAGCCAAAAGCTGAATCTGAGGTGTGAGAAAGTAGAAACAATGATCAACATGAAATGTATCTCTATCTAAACATAACTCTGAAAATTTTCATTGCCTTTGGTCGGTATACATTTTTAAGTTAAAATTTTACAGGTATCGAGAAAAGCAAAAGGATCAAGAATACTACTTCAGTCTAATGTCTTGTAGAATTAAACTATTTAAAGATTACAAATTTCAGTTTCAGATTATTAAATCAGTTTTCATAGGCTGGTGACTCAAACCAGCAGAAACTATTTTCATATTTCCACAGGACTTTGCAATGTTGTCCTAACCAAAATGGGGCTCCTCAAAAGCTTGCAATTGCTTGAAAGAACACAATATAGCTATTTTATAGCTATATTATACTTATAATATAAATTTCCACATAGAAGACTTTACTATCCATATAGGGAAGTCAGTAAAAGGCAGGGATTTTAGCATGACTATCCACATTTAGTGAATAATTTGTAAGATTAATAGGTTTGTGCAGGGCTGTTCAACAAAACTCAGATTTCCTAAGTGACAGACAAGACTCTGTCTTCCTTATTTAACCACTTGTATGGCTTTATTGGTTTCAACTGCAATTATTCTCTTGACTTTTTTCCCAGCAATTGCTGTTACTATAATACATCAAGAAAAAATTGTGTAATAACTTAGGTGTACAAGACCCAGTCGCATCTCCTCACATTTGTTCTTCAATATCAGAAAAGAACAACAGTTTTGTCTGAACTAGGGGCAATGGGCCACAAAGACAAAAGCAGAAATACTGATATTAATATATTTCCACCAGCTTATTCCTTCAGGTTCATAGATGAGTGTATTTGCAGGGGGTTTTCCCCATAGGAATGAAGGTACATCACAACAGAAAAGGAGGTAGGATTAAAATAACATGGTTTTGGTGCCATACAAAGTAAGTCAGCCACAACTACCAGTAACAAGAGATTCTATCTCAGATGTTGGACCTTGCTCACCTCTTCAATGACCAGACAGAGATGCATCATGGTCGCTGGGAATGTGTGAAGGATAAAGTACTGTCAAATAGCAGAGAATTAATCAAAGGTCTGAATATTTTGCTGGAGCGTAGAGATGGGCTGAAGGGACTCCTATCACAGTTGCCATGCTTTAAAATACACATACTTTCCAACTGTGCAAGAGGAGCCAAGGGAGCCAACTTTCCCTGCCTTTCTTTCAGATGAGCTGCTCCAGCACAATTCCCCATCAGTCATAATCTGTCACTTTTGCTGAGCATTAAGATTGTAATTAATTCCTCGTGCCCAGCTATGCAAGGAAGCAGTACTGTATAATCCTCAGCAAGTCATTCTTTCTGTCATAGCAGAGAATCCTTACAACAGAAAGAGGAATAATCTGACAGACACGTGAAAGCTCAAAAAACCCTTCAAACATTGGATTCAAAGCAAAAAACACACCCATGAATTTCTTGAGAGGATGCCTTTAGAGCTCTATTATATTTCATCAGACTTTGAGAGAGAGCAAGCAGGGAAATGTTGCATAGGAAAGCGAGAGTCATTGCCAGGCAATTCCCACCTCTTCATATTCAATGGATTAGTTAACATCTAGTTTAGAAGAGGGACAATCATACTTTGTTATGTCCTGTTGGCAAAATTCCTAAGACATAAAAGCACAATATGTACTTTTCTCCAGTGAACAACCAGTTCATTTTCAGCTTCTAAGCTGGTGAGTTACAAGTACCTCAGTATGGAAAATAAGTACAAAGCAATAAACAGCAAAAGAGCTGGTAGATCAGAATCCTCATATCTAAAAATCTACCTGCTACATTGCTGTGGAAATACTATAGCACTCCCCACACTAAGAAAAAGTATTAGCAGCATCAAAAATATCTACCAGTAGAGATACTGAGGAGGAAGTAGAAAGCAGGATTTCTAACCCAGTCTTTCAAACTGCCAGTGCCAAGCAACTTCCCAGTTATACCAATAACAGCTTAAAGATAGCTGTGAGGAAACCTGAAAATAAAAAGGATTCAAAGCAATCAATCCAGTAACTTCTATTTCAGACTTTTGTAGCTTTAGTTTTTCCTTTTTCTGTTGTTCTTTTTCTTCTTATATTCCTACAGTCCTTTATACTGCCTTTTATATACTTCCATTGTTCCTTTATGCTTCCTCAAGGGAAACGCTGATATATGTTAGACCCATTCCACAACTTTTTCTCAACAAACCTAAGAACACATAACAACCCTAGGAACTCAAGCAACAATGGACATATATACCTAGGAAGGATTGACTGGTCTGTCCAATAAATTCTTAGCCTCCTTTCTGTTAAACACACCACAAAACCCTGAGCTGATGGAACAAGAGAAAAACAGATTCAGAACAGCTGGGTGACATTGTTTTGATAATCAAAACCTATACACAAAAAACAGTCATTGAAAGAGAAAGTTTACCAAAAGACTTTCCCTTGGGAACAGATCAGCCACTGCCAGGCTGAAAACTCTCTGAGACTCAGAAAATCATGTCCACACTTGAGCACTGTTTCACTGAGATACAGCCCTTCTGTAGAGCTGGACTCAAGCTGCATGGGTTTCCCAGGGAGGTGCTGGAGTCACTGTCCCTTTAGGTGTTTAAAGGGACAGACTGGATGTGACACTTACTGCCACTGTTTAGTTGATAAAGTGGTGTAAGGTCATAGGTTGGACTTGGTGCTCTCAAAAGTCTTTCTAGCCTAATAAATTCTGTGATTCTGTGGTCTCTACTCTCTTCATGGGATCTCATTTACTCACAACAGCCAGAAAGATTCCTCCACACCTCTGAGATGCAGCCATATCACGAACTGGGTTCCAAAGAGTAGCTTTGTGAAAAGCACATATCCCTTATCTGCAAATTCCTCTGGTCAACACAGTTCTCAGGTATGGTCCATATTTCCTTCTCGAGAATGACATACTTTTGTGATAAAAAATATAGTGCCTTTGAGAGCATATAATTGTAAGCATGAACCCAGTAAAAGGTAGGTGATAAGGCATTAAATTGGTGAAAGCATCATATTTTTCAGGCTGAAGATATTAGGAAATTAATACATTAGGAAAGTACAGCTCCAGACTTGCTCAATAGTCCTGTGGTTAGAGATAATTAGGAAACAATATGTATGTGTGAATGATACATATACCTTAAATAGACTTCAAGTGCAAAGTCATGGATAGCAACTTTTGAATATACTGAAAAAAAATAATGAAAATACTATTAAACGTCTAGAATGGGTAATTTACAGCATAAGCTACCTGTAAAGGAACATTTCCTGCACTCATAACATTAGCATTAGCATTTATTACCATGTCACACAAAAAAGAATGTACAAAACCTAAGATAGACAGCAGGAAAGAAAACTAAATACTTTAGAGTGAAATCTAACTCCAGCTTAATTGTAAGAGACAGGATGTTTTATAGACAGGTCAGTAATAGGAACGGACAAGTACATAATATTCTGGTGTACAGACCATCTGTATTCAGTTGATATGTAGCTGATACAAGAGGTACAACTACAATTCTTAGTTTTCAGTAAATTTCCATGACACAAAGCTTTTATAATGTAAGGAATCACTTCAGTCTCATATTTCAATTTAAAGCACTTATAGCAATTATGAAACAGTGCTCAGTCTGAGAGTTTGGCTGCTGTATGTTTGGAAGATGGATCACACAAAAGACTTCAGTTTGTATGCAGAAAATTAAACATATAGAATAAATACTATACATTATCTTTAAAAAAATATGGAAGTAAAAGAAAAGGACAATTCTTTGTTTCATAAAAACCAGGAAGCACTTGGGAACTATTTACCCCACTCCTTATAAGACAGCAAGCAAACAAGCAAGCTATTTTCTGATACACTGCTTTTACAGGTAGGAGTCCCAACAGCTGCATTCCTGTGAATCATGGTGCTATTTCACCTGCTACTGTATTTACAAATTTGAAATTTAAGAATACTGAATTCAGAGAACAGCTTTTCTCGCTTTCAAATGTCAAAAAAATGGCAGTGTTTTCTACACATTTTTGGAAATCCAGAAAAGACTCCTTCAGGACTTGGCTAGACCTACTACTGCTAGAAGCAGGAGTAGCAGAGATAAAGAATTTCTCATTATCCCTTTTGTGTTTTCTGCAAAGATAACACTTTACCATCCATAAGACAAATATTTGACTAGTCTTATTATTAATAGCTTATACATCTTCAGTGAGAAAACCCCAAGAAAAGCGTGAATATTGTATATCAGTACCTCTTGTATCAGCTTTACATTTTTATTCTTGTTTGATGCATGTTATTAATCAAGAGAGGAAGGACAGGAAAAGGTAAAAAGGTAAACTAAATGCCAAGAATATAAACAGGACACTTGTTCAACTAGATATTATATTTATTTTTAGTACTGTCAATATATGCTCTGCAATGCACAAATGTGATGATAATATCTTTACCTCAAAGGGCTTGTAACTTGTACAACACCTTCCTTTAAAATATAGATAGCTCAGAATAGAGAACTTTTTCATTTAAAAATCATATAATAGATTGAGTTGGAAGGGATTTTAAAGATCATCTAGTTCCAGTCTCCCTGCCATGGGATCACTGGTTGAAATTTCTCCTGAGTGTTAAAATTTTAATCTCACCTATAGATCAGAAAATATTTTTGGATATTTTTTTCTCCCCAAAAAGTTGCCATGACGTTAAGTACTCAGTCAAATATCAGCTACTAAAATCTGAACAGGCACGAAATCCAAAACATTATTCATATTATTTATTGTCTTATCTTCAAGGCACTATTGGTCATGCAGTACAGGATATAAAAATTAAACTAGATAGCAATTACTCAAATCTGTTGAAAAAATACCTAAAGATTTAAATATAACATCATAAATCAGCTCAATTTTATAGACCATATAGCTCCTTCTTCTCATACATTGCATATCAAATACTTTTTTATTATACTACATTCTTTTGTAGAAATTACACTGTCTTAGAAGTGTGTAATGTGGCACAGTTATCGTTGCTATGGGAACAATAATATTAAATTTTGTGAGTTTTGCACACATGTTCTCAGATATAATGCTGCTTTCATCTACTGTTTAGTAATAAATTTTCTCTTTCCCCACCAATCTTCAATGGACTACTTACTTACAAGAAGTAGACTGCCCCCCTAGTTGAATTTTTGCCCTTTTTAAAGTAAATGGGAATTCTACTGTCAGCTTCAGTAGGGAGTGCATCATTTCATCCCAGACCTCCGCTCCAAAAACATTTGCTTAGGAATATACCCTGAAGATCTGATTCTGGTTTCATGTATGCAGAACAGAAACAGGGGGAGAGAGAGAGAGAAACAGAAAAACCATGAATGCAAGAAAGCAAGACAAAACAAGAAAGCAAGACAAAGTCACAAAGCACGAAACCAAGAAACCAAGCAACTCTTCTGTTCCATGTCAGATTTATATGCTTTATAGGATTTCTTTGGCAATTTTCTCATCATTCAGCTTAACAGTATAAATCCACATGTAATATAATCAGAACAGTTCTTATGTCTCAAGAACTAACTGGTGTGGTTTCTGTCAATGACCTCCTGTCTGTTCTTTTTAAAAATTAAGTCAAACATTTATTACAGCTCTAAACATAAGTTCAGGCATGCTGTGATAGCTGGGCATATCTAGAGGAAATAGTGTCCAAAGAGGGAGCATCTCTGGCAGTACTTTGACATCAAAATTTACGGGCCTGTCTGCTTTACTTTGCCATTTACAGACTCTGTCTGACATGGCATTTCTCTGCTTGAGTTGAGCATTTTAAGGGGCTTAGTCATCTTCCAATTACCTGGTAGAGCTGTACAAATGGAGATGCACTCCAGCTTCCTGAAGGCCCACTCAGCTCTGGCAGAAATTATCTAGCCTTACAAATGTATGTGTGTGTATACTTCTATACATGCACTCCTGTGTAATGCACAGGAATCACATATTCCTTGGCTGTCCCGGTCCCCAGCTAACAGAAAGTTCCCTACTTTACTTACTATAGTAAATTATAAGACAGAGGTTTCAGATTTTGGTGTGTTTTTTTAAAAAAAACACTGACTTTTACCATGAATAAATAAAAATATTTATTTTTTAAACTCCTGTGAGTGACTCTTAGAAACTTGGACTCTGCTCACTTCACAGTCAGCAGAAGCTCCAGATATTCATCATCTTTGAAAGCTGAAGACTGTGTCAATCTTCAAATGTCAGGCTTCTTTTTCATTTATTTGGTATTTATATATCTTTTAATAGGAGGGAGATGAGTGATGTAGTCAAAAAATGGATAAATGGGAATGATAAAGTTCCTACTCTCTCAGACTTATCTGATATTTGTAAGAAATAGTATTTCAGTAGACACCTTACTAGAAGACCAGGGTGCCTGCAGAACACATATTAAAACACCTCCGTTTACCTTAGGTGGTAAACTGTTTGGTGAAATCTTCAACAAAAAATTGAGTAGCATCTTGCAAAAGAGATAGATTTTTATGGTTTTCACAATAAGTGAAATGCATACGGTAAAGAAATAGAA
Organism: Anthoscopus minutus; assembly: GCA_013399455.1. NCBI lineage: Eukaryota > Metazoa > Chordata > Aves > Passeriformes > Paridae > Anthoscopus > Anthoscopus minutus. Next base: position 10,138 of record VWYI01014211.1, on the reverse strand, counting down.
GTAAACCAAAGTGATTTCAAAGAAATAACTTCATATATGAAATTGATTTTATTCTTCCATAATATTTATAATGCATAAAGTCTTCAAAAAAAAGACCAAAATAACATAGATTAGAAATACTGAAATGCTAAAACTGAACTCAGCTGTACAATCTCTAATGAAAGCCAACTCTTTTTAAACTTTGTTGCTCCTGACAATAAAAATCTCTCCAGCTTCAAATATGCACTCCTTTTATACATAACTCACTACAATTAAAGCTGCTTGAAGAGAGCAGGGAAACACATCAATGGTTCTAAAATGCTGACAAGACTACATTATTTAACATACGTCATACTTGTATTTTAAAGTCTTAATGACTGTAGTTTTCTATTGTACACTCAATAAAGTGGTCTCACACAGCTTTTAGCATAGTCCCAGTCTAATCTTATGTTAGATCTCATTGCTCTTCCTCTCTGGACAAGACCAGATTTATTTTACTAAAAATCATTAGAGTTTTCTTTTAAAGAATTGTCCTTTTATATTTTAATTGTCCTTTTTTTTTTTTTTTTTTTTTGCTATTCACTTAAACATCTTGTACTTTTACTCCTGATGTATGGTAATGCAATCTTTCTTCGTCTGACTTCTCACATAAAGTGACTTTTGGTACTTCTTGAGTCACTTCAACCATCCAGTCCACTCTTGCACTCTTTGGACTCTAAATACCTGTCTAAGATAATCTGGTTTTCTCTTGCCTTTATTGGAAGAGAGGCTGGGTTCTACAGCAGGAAGATCTGGGTTCCTAAATCAATATTCAAGCCACTTGGTTAAAGGCCATAATACAGCTTTTAATAAAAAAACATGTTTTCATAATTTGTATTTGACTTAGAAAGTTTTTTTCACAATTAGAAAGTCAAAGTTTAATTGTGTAACATCATTCATACAACAATGAATTTTGCATGTATTCAGACTGCTATTTTCTACAGTTTGGTTTAAGAAAGTGCACTGGTGATATCTGTCTGCATTCTAGGGTTTTCAAAATAATGACCTCCTCAGAATTTATATTTAGTCTTGGAAACTGGTAGATAAGTGAAGTCTGGCTGCAGATGTATGTCTCTGCTGATACAATTAAATCTATGGCAGCCCAACTTATCTTGTCACATTGCATCTATATACATATATATATTTTTTCAGCACATGCCTGACTCTTCTTCAAACATTATCACACACCATATTTTGGTTACAACTGACTCAAATGTGAATAGTATATATTAGGCATATACAAAATATATATTAACAGATTTATTTTCATCATGCCATTGCGTTTGACATGCATTTCATTTAATCAAAATCTCTAACCAGTATTTTTTTAATTGTTCAGTATTTTGTTAGTGTTATTTCCTTCATTTTGTTCATTGTATTAGTAACAGCATGAATTGCTAACCAGTAAATCAAACTCTAACAGAATCTTTTTCCATTGCTGTGTGTTTGATAAAGATCACAGCCTTATAATTTTTTTAGAATTATATTTATGTAAATATTCTCAAAAAAATCCCTTTTATTATTGCAAAAATAACTTTAGGCAATGTCTTAAAGGAAGGGTCATCACACTCAAAATAATTAGATTCCACTGTGATTTTTGTTCTCTATGAAGTTAAAAGCAGCAATTGAGATTTGAGTCCCATTGTTAGATACTGTATAAAAACATTAATTGGGATTCCACTTAGATAAATTCAAAAGTAACAAATATATTTTAAATTCATTTCTATCAAAGGAAACACATTCAGATGAATTATTATTCATTGCATCTATCTTAGCAACCTATTTTATGCAATATAATTTTATATATCAAAAGTAAAGGTAGACTAGTGATTTTTAGAAGAGACACTCAATCGGAAAGGAAACTGGAACAAGAAATTTGAAGTCCCCAATCCATGGCTGTGACAGTAACACAGTAAAAAGAACGTGTACTTCAGTTACTCAATAATCATTGCATTTACACTGCACAGTAAGCTATTTCTTCACAGGGCAGACAGAAGGCTGATGGGCTCCACAGTTTATTAGCCTCAGCATTCACAAAAAATAATTCATGATCAAACACTTAAGTAAAAGACCTTTAATGATGGGCTAGGATCATAAACCCGAATAAAGAGGGAATCTGTTATATATGATAGGCTCTGATTTTACCCAAGAATGGTAAACAATAGTAAGGAACTGAACATTTCTGCGATCATTTTGCAGTAAAGATTTCAGCATTACACCTAATCAAAAACAAAATATGAGAGAATGTTGATGAAAAAGAAAGACAAATACAGTTGAGAGATGTAATGCAGACATGTATTAACAGATGTGTTTTATATAAAACATGAAGGAAATGGACAATTCTTTTATCTTTTATGAGTTGCTGAGGTCCCTTTACTTAACAAAAAGTGAAATATAATGGAGACAATCCAGGATAGACAAAGAAGGAATATTCTAATAAAGTTGTAGATCTCAGTGCAGGTAAAGCAATGCTTCTGGGAAAAGTTAAATAAAGCCATGTCCTAATTTTATGCACACAGGGATGGGCTCTGATCTAATTGTTACCACACAGTAAAGGTACAGTTGGGAAAATTATTGCTAGTTTGAACAGAGGTTAGTTTAATGTCTATTAGCAGTCAAATCTGTTGTCATTTATAGTAAAGAATGGCAGAAAAAAAATCTCAGAAACTGCCATTTTATTAATATAAAAAACTGTGATATGTCGTATCTTGAATACCATCTGCAGCTTTGGATTACCTTGACTCAGGTGCAGGATTTTGCACTTGGCCTTGCTGAACTTCATGAGGTTTGCACAGACCCAGCCCTCAAGCGTGTGCAGGTCCCTCTGGGTGTCATCCCTTACCTCCAGCATGTTGACCACACCACACAGCTTGGTGTGGTGAGCAAACCTGCTGAGGTGCACTCGGTGGCCGTGTCCGTGTCACTGGCAAAGGTGAGACACAGCACATCCCATGTTTTGGATGATACAGGTTTCAAAAGGCTTGAGATGTGATCAAACCCATGGAGGAAGAGTCTAGTGAAAAGTTTATTCAAAGATATCATCAGCCTCAAGTTAGGATGCTGCTGAAAGCCAGGATGATATCATGAAAATATGTCCCTATGCACCTGCCTCATCTTCAAATTCGCCTCTGAAGGAGCAGGTTTGTTCTGGGAAAAATAAGATCTGTCAGGAAAAATAGAAAGCTTTTATATTTTCTTACTCCTCGAAAAATTAGACTAAGTGCAGAAAGCAGCTCGTATAAACTACAGTGCTATATGAAATTATTTGGAAGAAACAATGATAAATTTTTTCAATAACTTTGGATGAAAAAGAAAATAATTGCTTCATATTCACTACCATAATTTACTATTATGAATGACTATAAAAAGTATTCTAGCTACATAGATAGCAAAGCACTAAAATAGTCTTTCTGTGGAGGCTGTAGAATTGCTTTCGACGGGGTTTAAAAGAATAAGACAGATAAACATTTGTTAGAATATCCTTGATCTTTCTTCTTTACCAGAGAACTGATTAGCCCATTCTTCCAGCTTGGTTTGTATTTTATGGCTACATAAAATTTCCAAAAGAATGGATAAAAAATGAAAATGTATTTCAATAAAAAGTGCACCCTTAAAAAATTACAAAGTTAAATAAATTAATTGAAGAAAGCTTTGAGACAACACATCTGTTGCTTCATTCTTTCAAAGGATGTGATGAATAGAACTGAATGTTTTAGAGTAAAAATATTCTGGCATATTTTTATCATTTAAAATCTACTAGATACAAAGAGGAAGAAAGCCTGAGTGATTGAAAATTAAACATCACCACTGAGTCTCAGTGGATGGATTTTAGCAAAGGGTCATCTCTTGAAAAAAGGGAGCATTAGCCCACACGTAAATTCCAGTATAATCATGTGATGACAAAAGTCAGTTTTGTGGATAAATACAGTATAGCTCAGACTCTAGGGCTACCTAGGCAGTGTTTTTCAGTTGAAAAAAACTCAACACACCAAAAAATTAAATGAGAAAGCATTTTTTTGGAATTAATCAAATCTAAACTTTTAATGAGAGAAAACAAATACCAGTTTCATTCATAAAGATGCTAAGATTAAAATCTTCTATTTTATTTAGAATGAAGCTTCAAAACAGAAGGCAGAGTGAGGTCCCTCCAGAAAAAGGATTGTTTACTTTTCACAGTGGGAATAGATGCATTTTCAATAATGTCCTCCTGTCAAAATATTGTCTTAATTTTTTGTCTAGTAACTGAATCTCTATTTACCCTCTTCATCTCAGTTTGTCTTCTCTGCATGGAGTGGCATGAGAGATAAAGATCTGACTTCCTCTGGTGATTGCTTCTGTAGAAAACTAGTGAAGCATGATGCCAGGATATGTTACACCACTATTTTTATCCTATTTATCCTTGGATAACTGTTTTCAAATAGGATGCAACACAAAGGACAAAAAGGAATGAAATCAAATTTTACAAAGAGTAATAGCCTTCCTTATCATGACTGTGCTGGTCTTAGAGTTTCCAAGTCACTAATTTGAAAGTAGAAATTGGTGTGAGCTAAAACACATACATACACAAAAAGATAACAGAGCAGATTAACCTATACAGCAATGAAATCTAGGTCAGGCTTAATAACCTTCGAATTGCAGCTGACACAATGAATATTTAGTCAGTCAACCATAAGAGATGCATTCGTGAAGCCAAACCAATCTAGGTTAATTTGAGAAAATTTTGTTATAAAATACTGATGTTTATGTGATTTTTTTTCCCCTGTACAAATGCAGTTCTAGAAAACTCATCACAGATAATTAACGGTGGATCTCTAGCAGCAGTATTTTTAAATACTAAAATAATATCAAGAAGACCCAAGTTATGTATTATTTTCAGCACAGATTATCACCAAAAGATGATGAAAGGAGGGAGGAAAGGAAAGTAATTGCTTTTGCTCTAAAGAGGAATTGAGACAAAAATTCTGGTAAATTGAGAGAGTTAAAGAAAATTTTTCTGAAAATCCTATGAATAAAATTTCCTGCAGAAAACAATAATAAAAAAAAGTTTTGGTTAATCATCCTCTGAATTCAATACATCATCATAATGGAGGTTTTAGTTTATGAAGACAATAGTTTCTGGGGAATATATATGTATACATGCATGCATGTATGCATGTGTAAAAACCTGCAAAATAATAAAGTAAAATGTAGCACTAAGCACCCTGAGCTTGTGGGAGGAGAACTGTCTTTATAATCTCTGGCTTACACAGTTCAGTCATAACCATCTTATTAAATTTATTGGAAAAGGACATAGAAATATGATGACTTGTCTTTTCTGTGGCAGTGCCTTGCATAACACAATAAATATTCTACAAATGTAATACCTGATAAAAAGTTACCATTTTTCTGTAACAGCAATTGCTTAAAGCCAGCATTTTGAGGGGGTACTGTGCCCCCTCAACACATCCCACCATATGATTTCTACTTCTTATTTTATAACCCAGTGGACTGTGCCGATTCCTTGTGCCTGTTAACTTTCACAGAGACTTCATAGAATTGTTCACTCTCAAAGCATTCCCCGGCTAGACCACAAATATTCCTTTGCTTATGGGGATGGGCAATCTGCTGTAGCTGGCACAGTTTGGTCAGGGAAGCTGGACTAGATGATTTCTAGAGGTCACTTCTGACCTCAACCATAATTGTGATTCAGTGATTGTCTAGCTCTATGAGATCATGAATGGGCTCAGAAAAGAATTATTAAAAATAATTCAGTATTTGAAAAGTCTTTTGGAAAAAAAAATCATCTCCAGTCTCTAAAAGCCCTAATGTGTACTTCCCCTATAAACTAGATAGAAGACATGCTACTGTTCTAACCATATTCCCTCTTTCCTTCCCCTAGGAATTTTAAAAAAGGAAATTACATTAAAAAAAAAATTGAAAAGCAGCAAAAACTCAACTGTTCAAAACGGATTAAAGCCTCATTAAGCAGCAACCAGGACTGATGTTTTCAGTCAGTATGATTTATGAACTTTGTTTGCTTTGTGCTGTTCACCAACAAACAAAAGAGCTGCTCTGGAACTATTCTCTGGGGGTAAAACTGTAAACAGAAGAGCACTCCGTTAAAACTCCAAGGCTTTATTTAACAAAATTATCTAAAATATTAGTCGATTTTGACTGCACCTTTTTTTGAAATACTGTGATGCAATTCATTTTTACTGAAGGGTGTGTGCTCTACCCAACGTTATCTTCACTAGTTTTTGATATTTCCCCAGATTAGTATATGTAAAAGCAAAGAGATTTCACCAAAAAATGGGTTTTACAGACAGGAATCTGCACCAGATGCCTTTCAGCACTGTCTGTGAATTGATAAAGGCAATGATAGCTCTTTAAACATTCTTATGCAATTCATACAGAAAGTGTTCCTATGTAATTATAGAACATCTTCAAAATCCAAATATTGTTTTCAGCCTCTCTTCTAAATATAATGCTAAAAAACCCCAATGTTGAATGTGTGCCTGCCTTCATTTTAAAACAATGAAAATACCACCTACTGTGCAAGCAATCCATACCGTGTATTTAGATAAAAATAATTCCAACACGTGCATATGTACACAGTTATCAAAAATGGGTTACTTTAACTGAATGCTACAAGTATTACTACTAGCTCCTGCTAGTGTAGACAAAAGAAAGCTGTATTTTGTTTTGGAAGACTCCTCAAATAAATGTCTTCAAAAAGGGATATTTATTATTTGGAGTCCAGTTTATCTGGCCACTAACATACAAAAATTTTGCTAAAAAATTCCTTGTATCTACCTTTAATCCTTGTCTGAAAATTGACCTTCTTTACCAGAAATATGGTCCCCATGTCTTAGAAGTCAACAATGAAATTTCAAAGGAAAACAGTAATGTAATGATCCCATACAAATTGTATCTAGTAATTTGAAAAACGCCTAAGAAACTGGTGGCAGGATTCATAAGCATATGCCAGTGACATGATTAATCTTATTCTATCTTTGGCAATTAGGTTGGATCTAAATTATTCCTCAGATATAACTGTCTGTGGTCTTTCTTAAAAAACCTGTAAGTTTTCTCAATATGGGAAGGTCAAATTTTTTTGTATAAGCAAATATCGAAAGATCACGTGAGGCTGGAGCCAGATTTAAGCAGCTAACCAAAAGACTAATTACAAAGTAATTACTAGATAGCTGCTAGACATCATACAAGAAAACCCAGTTTGAATTTTGTACTTTAAAGTAAGAAATTTTTGTGGGTTTTTTAAAGAATGCTGCAATAATAAACAGGTATTTTTCACAGCATTTGATGGACAGCTTTTCTGTGAAGTAGAAAAATGCACCTTAAATTAATAGAAAGAATTCATATTTTGTTTATGTAAACATCAAGATTATATGTCTAATTAGGCATTCAACCATGCTTTTAAATTATAACAGGTGATACCTAAAAGCAAGAGAATCAGCTGCGTACTTAAATAACAGCCTAGAGAGAACTAGATGAGCCAGAGGCACTGGCATCTATTTAAATATGTTATGCCATTTTCTACATAATTAATTACCTAATTGAAAACACAAACTTAGTCAATGCATTTGTACATGTAATTATTTAGTTTGTTTGAAAGCACTTCATTTGTAGTACTTTATTCTTCGCTTCCTTTTTCTGCCACATTACCACAGCATAGATTTGATTTTCAAAAACAAAAAGAGACAAATACATAAAATTAAGAAGGGTATTAAAGAAAGCACTATAGGGCAGTATTTTACTAGTGCTTTCTAGTTTTTAAGATTTTCTTTTTTTTGGTCTGAAGCTATTATAATCATTTCAACATACATCTTCAATATATCTACATCCTAACAGCTATGAGTTAAAAGACTCTAAGCTTTTTGTATGGACAGAATATCAATTTCAGAGGTCAGATTCACATTGTAAAACCCATGCAAACCGGGAATTGTGAACAAATAAAGCCTTTATTTATTGGTGCCTCTAATTTGTGCCATGCTGATTAGGAATTAATATGACAGCTTTCTATCATTGTGTCCCAAGAGGTATACAAGTTTCACCACATCCAAATCAGAGGATATATATGGCATACAAGAAAACAAAGGGATCATCATAAAAAATAAAAACAGAACTGTTTCTGTAAAGTCACAAATATTAAAAAGATTTATAATAAACAGTTTATTATAAACAGCTAAGTGAAGGATTTACAGAGCTTTATTTTGGTTTGGGGGGTTTTTTGGGTTATTTTGTTTTATTTTGGTTGGTTGGTTGGTTGGTTTTTTGGGTTTAGTTGGTTGGTTGCCGGTATTTTTGGGCTTTTTTGGTTTTTTGGTTGTAAACACCAAAGAAACTAGATGGTGTTTACAAAGCTCTTCCTCAGGCTGAGAAGAGGCAGGAGCCAAGTTTGGTGTAATTCAAGACAATATATAAAATGACAAAGGGTGGAAAAGAAAGGAAAAACTGAGTGTCAAGAATGATAATTTACAAGGTGACTTATGGATGGACCCAAAAATCCAGAGGGTAAGATAAATATAAATCTATGAGCAAGAAGAGTCCCAAAGTCCCTTAATATTCACCAGACCAGAGAAGTCAGTTGCAGTACTTAAGTCTAAACAAACTCAGCCTTTTGCATTTACTTCTGAAGAGAAACAGGAACCCACACACATTTTAGAACTATGAAATATTCTTTATGATGAGAAGATAGGAGGTGTAATTGGAGCCTGATACTAGGACTGACAAAATCATACAGTGGATTTTGGTACAGGTCCCTAAGTGAGCTAAAACAAAGACAGCATGACACGTACTACAAAAAGAATCAGCAAGACCAGCCTAGAGGTAGAGAAGATTAAAGTCCTGGAATAGACAAACAGGAGCTGTTGGCTGCAGATCTACAAGAAAATCAGGGTGGCAGCACAAGGTTTTGATAAAGGCAATGATAGTTCTTTAAATCAATTTTAATTTTGGACAGTTGGAATTAGATTTGGTGACAGCACAATATATATATAGTTAAAACCCTGGACATTAAAGAAAATAACTTATGCAAAGTACAGGGTCACAGGATAAATTAGATTCCATGAGGGAGAAAAAAACCAAACAAATGAACAATCAAAAAATCTTGGATTTAATACCAGATATAGGCTTTGAATGAATGTAAAAATATAAGCTGTAGGTAACAGATAAAGGGATTATTTAAAATTCAAAAGACTAAGTAAAAGAGGATGAAGTATAAAAATTCATTAAAGAGTGCAAAGGACAGAGAAATAAAGTTGATAAAATCTATTGCATCTGCGGTAGAAGAAAGAAGTAGACAAAGTTCCAGAAAAAGAGTGCAGCGTAATAAGAGGAAGAAGGAAGGAACCGGGAATTACCTTTATCCAATGGAAATCACTGTATTTTTAGAGTAGAGAGAAGATTCCTGAAGTTCTATAGAATTTTGGAAATGTTTATGTTTTACTCGATGAAAGCTTTAATGATGGCAAAATCTTGAAATCTTCCAATGATTTGTCATAGCCTCTTTTAAAAGTGGTGTAAAAAAATGGGAGGGTAGAGTGCTAGAAGTTACTAGCACTACAAAAGAAAGGACTCTACTACATAAAGAGCCATGATGCAAAAGCATGCTTAACCAGACCTTCTATTCAATGCACAATGTGCCCTTTCTCCTTAACACTACTACTTATTACAATAATCTTTGTCCAAAAGGAATCAGACCTCCTCCAATAGCATCCAGGACTAAGGAGGAAGAAGGGCAGTGCCAAAAGAAACAACTGGCACACAAAATCTCTAGGGAAACAAGAGAAGAGAGAACATGTTTAGAAAATATCCAAATAGTTTATTTTTTATTCTTTGTCTTCCCTGGAGAAGTGCTTTTCATATACACATGTAAAACCACCAGAAGTCTTCTAAATAGCTGTGCTCCCTCCTCCTCCCAAGTAGCAAGATAAAACTTAATGTCTGCAACAGACTTTAATTCCATTCTGTGCCATAACTCTGACTGCAGTATTTGCTGCATCTTTGTGTGCAGTGAGCCTGGATTCCTTTTGCATCCTTTAAAATGGCAGTGGTGACAGTGGAGAACCCTGCTCTTCTAGCTACAGGTACCACCAGGTAACTGGGAACACAATATAAATAT
>VWYI01014151.1:0-25975 GCA_013399455.1 Anthoscopus minutus | reverse complement strand
ACTTGAGCCTTTTCTTAAGACAAAATCAATAAACTGCAGTCCATTTTCAGGTCATCATTAGCATGAACTTTTCAATCTTTCCCTGACAAGCTGATTTTATGCAGTGATGATTTTAATTACCATTTTTTTCCCTTTTCCTCTTTCCAATCAATCTACTTCCCTTTAGGCCAGGTTCTGCTGATGAATATTTTGGAATCTGTGCAGTTAGTATTAGTACTCTATATAGAGTAGTGCCCTGGGATTTTTTGGCTTCCTTTACTTTGGTTAAAATAGCATTTTTTAAACATTGTTGCTTTTGCTACTTTTGCAACAAAATGGCAAAGCAAAGTAAAAAAGATTATTTTGAATACCTGTGGAGGAAAGATAAAATATACCCACTCATGTGGGTCCTATTGAGGTATCTTATTCAAGTTGGATAACCTATTAATTAATCCATATTCCCTGCAAATCAAGTTTTTTGTCACTGGTCACCCATTCTCTGGGAAGATATTTTATTTGTAAAGTCTGTCTTCTAGGGTGGAGACTGAAGTCATGCAGCACCAGTTAAATAGACGATTCTGCACGATATTGCAGAAAACTTTCATGCTAGGTACATTTTATTGACAGCTATACATGCATATTTCTAAAACCTTGGCTTGCCAGCTTTGTGTGATGCCAATCCCAGTCACACAATGCTGTCTCAGATAACGGAAGAGCATCTCTGCGGACTTGTTCCCTCAGGGCCAATTTCCCATATTGGTCCAATGCCAGGTTGCCATGGTAAACATTGGGCACATATTCCTTGTGAAAATGCTGTTCATTTACACTCCATCTAAGTATCCTGGTGTTGAACAGACCACACCAGCACAATTTTATTTTTTTTTTTCAAATTGCTGTTAGTATTTCTCTTTGCTCTGTTGTTTTGTCTAAGAAAAACAGCTAAAACATTTACACAGTGCTGTTCCTCCTGTCTTCGTCTTGGTCATTGCTCCCCAGCAAACTTATATCATAATCTTTGCTTAAAGAAAAAAAGTGAATTAGCTGGGTCACAGCTATTTCTTGGCATAGGATGCATACATTTATCATACAGTATACCATGTTGGGTGATGAATTTGCCTCACCCCCTAACAATATTAATGAATAGCTCTCCTGCTTCTGGCCAGGACAGGAACAACTTCTGCAGTAGCCAGGAGAGGGCATGGCTTGGACATGGAGGTTATTCTGAACCACTTCACAACATTTCCAGGGACTGGGGAAAGGGACTGTCTCCTAAGTAGAAGGGGCTTCTTCCAGACAAATAAGCATGGCAGAGAGCCATCCACTATTTTCTATTGTTGGGTGGGGGGATTCTCTTGAAAAGTTACTTTTCTTGTACCCTCTATCACTGGTATTGTTGCAGCTACTGTTTGTTTTCTTATCTCATTGCTGTTTCCAGTAAACTGCTCTTACCTCAACCCACAGTCCTTACCTCTTGTGTCTCCAGTTCCTTGCTCTGGTGCGCTCAGGGTGGAGGAGAGGGGAGAAGGGGAGCAGCATGTGGTTGTGGTGGGTCTGCTAAATTGAAGAATACCAACAAGTTATTGTCCAAGTGCACTAGGTGTTTCTTTCAAAATGCTTGGAAGAAAAACATAACTGTTCAGGTACACAGAGATCATCCTATGAATACAGTTATTATTTGCTGGCAGCTTGTTCAGACAGTCCTTAAGCTGTATGTTATTTCAGTTCATCCTATCGTACAGGACTGATAAATTTTAGCAAAGTGAATATGTGATCCAAGTAGAAGTATGTTATTTTAGTGTGACACCACAGCCTTCAAATGATACAATATTCACCTTTTTTCATGAGTCGAAAAAAATGACAAAATTACAAAAATTATGGTGTGTATGCTTCATATTCTGCCTGAGAATTTTACACTTAGGATGTCCAGAGAGACATAAGGTGTACCCTGTTGATGCAGAATAAAGGTACATCAGAAGCAGAAATTTCCCATGTGTAATGTTTCTAATTTATGTAAGCTACCTACATTGGGCTCTAGTTGAATTACCTCTTTAAAGTCGCCCATCTATGTATGTCAAGGATGATATACTGCTTACAGATGTGAACATATAGCATTTGTCCATTTATGGGTCCAAAGAATTGTAGATAACTCAGAAGCCACCATTATACATGGCATTATATGGAGCAGTGGATTTTGTGTCTGAGTCTCCTCAATGGATGAAAAATGCATACAGTCAGATGATACAAAGCCAGGAGGAGTGGCTGATACATCTGAAGCCTGTGCTGCCATTCAGCAGGACCTCAACAGGCTGGGGAATTGCCCGGGGAGAAATCTAATAAGTTTAAACTAGGGCAAGTGAGGATAAACAAGGGTGTTTTTGCTGCACCTGGGAGGAATAGTCCCCAGTACCAGTACAGATCTGGGGCTGACCCGTCATAGAGCCGTTCTGCAGAAAAAGACTTCAAGGAGTTTTGGTGGATGTCAAGTTGACTTGGATGACAAATTGAATATGAGCCAGCAGTGTGCCATGTGGCCAGGACGGCCAGTGGTATCTTGGGATGCATTGGGAAGAGTGTGGCCAGCAGGTTGAGGGATGTGATCGTCCCCCTAGTGAAGCCACATCTGGACTTCTCCACATCTGGAGTCCAGTTCTGGGCTCCTCAGTAGCTAGGGAGACGAGGAGACAAGGAGCCTGTTGGGCAGGGTCCAGCAGAGGGCTACAAAGATGGTGAGAGGTCTAGAGTATCGCTCCTGTGAGGAGGGGCTGCAGCAGCTGTGCCTGTTTTGCCTAGAGAATCATAAAATATTAAGGGATTGGAAAGGGCCTTAAAGATCAAGTTGTCTCGATTCCCTCTGCCATGGGCAGCAACACCTCCCACTAGAACTAGAACTTTAGAAACCAGAGAAGAGGAAACAGTCATGAACAACTTACCTGTCACAAGGAGTGTCCAGGCTTGCACATTGCTGCCATCTGATCAGTTGATGCCAGCTTTCAGTTGTGTTGCCTGAAGTGACACTGTATAAACTGTTACCAGTGTTGTACTGCTCCAGTGAATGATGTGTGACTCAGGAACATAAACAGATCTTGAACCCTTCTCAGGGTAAAGGGACAGCACAATAAAACTGCAAAAAAGCCCACTGGTGGACTGACATCGGCCACTACTGATATTTTGATATTATTATATCAAAATAATGATCAGTGATTTTCAGCACTGTTAATCAGTGTTGTGAAGGGGATATATTTTAAGAAACAAAGATATTAACCTAAAATTTGCTACTTCTAAACAGTGCATTTCAGAAAGATCAACTTGCTCCTGAAACAAAAAGCACTGAATAGTGCTTGTGAATAGTGATTGTGTAAATTATTTTTTGAATGGTGGTTGTGTAAATTATTTCATAGTTGTATCAAGATTAACACAGATGATTGGTTTTGTCAAGTAGGCTAAATGTAGGAAAGGAAAATTTTCCTTTGGTTCACTGTAGATAAGAAGAGACTAGCAAAGATGTAGGTAATGTATGAAGCTAGGTAAACTTTTTACAGTGTTGAGAGGTACCTATTTGTGTTCCAGATTTTCATTTCTCTTTCTTAAATAATAATAAATTCTTCACTGCAATTTTTTTGTTTGTTTATAATACTATTTTATTGGAGCCTCTGTAATGAAAACTTCAGACTGAAATTCATGTATCCAAATTTTATAGTAGCTTTAGTCCAAAAAGAATGTTTAGTTTGAAATGTTTTAAGCCTTTATACTTTTGCTGGACTTACAAGTTCCAAACCAAGTGAGAGAGAGTTAACTATGTTCTGCTTGTTTTTGTGTTGCAGCAGGTTGATTGTTGAATTTCAAATATTTACAGCCACTTACTTAAGGAGTTTGCACTTTCTGTGTCACCATTGACTAACCACAAGACAGTGGAGCCAGAAATAAAGGTTATTTTTCTAGATAAAGGTAGTGTTTATGGAATAAAAAAGAATTTGCTGGATTCTCAGGTGCTGCGATTTCAGGACCTACAGTAGGAAGAAATGGAAACTAAAGTCCTCTTGCAATGAAAAAGGAAAGAGGGAGTTTTTAATGCTGGATTTGAGGGCTTTTCTACAGTTTCATGAAACTGTTTTAGTGGGTATATAAAGTACTATATCTAATACTCTCAACCTCCTTCAACTAGTCCCCTCTCCTGCACTGAATTGGATGGACAGCTTGGAACATTACATAATTTCTGACAGTTTCCTGTTCATTTATAGTTCACAAATCTGTAGTCTTTCTGAAGCCATCCTCTGGAGTAAAATAAATAGAAATACCAGCGACAGACCTAAGGAGTTATCTTTCTGGTCAGGACCTTTACACATATGTACAATAGGTTTGAAGCCACAAATAAGATTTTTCCATTAATCTGACAAAGGATTTCTCATGGCTCTTGCTATTTGCTTTGCTAAACTTCCCAGTGAGCCATGGCCAGCAAAGGAGAGATGGAGTTCACACAGAGTTATAGCACCTGATAAGCTTACCTGTAAATTATGAAGTTCATGGAAGCAAGCCTCTGGTAATGAGTGCATGTTAGAGAAAACGCTGAACCTGTCTATGGCTTCATGTGGAGATTAATGGCAATGTTATCCAGAAGGATTAAATAGAAAAGTGTGCTTGAATAAGATATTTTCTCAGGAGAAATATTTATTCTTGTGTCTTAGCATCATCCCTAAAATAAAAACTTCCTTCACCAACTAACACCTTTCTACTCTCCAGAGACCTTATCCCTCTTAACTTCATTCTGAATACTCATGTCAGAAAGAGCTCAGAGTTTCTTTAGCTTTCTTTAACTCCCTGGGTAATCACAACAGTAACAATTTGGACTGATCTGTTCATATCTCTGAATGAGCTGGTTCTTTGTTAACCTCAATATGACTAAACTTTGCAATGTAATTTAAAAAAAAAAAAAAAAGGAGAAGGGATTTTCCCTAAATATTCAGAACTGAAGCATTGTCTGAACTCTGATTGCAACTTCTCTTTTAGTGTATGGACTGCAGGCAGGAGTGACTCAGGCATATGATTCCTCTGTACCCACACTGACTGAACTATTAAAAGCACTCTGCGCTCAAGGGCAGTCTGTTATACTAGATTCTGTACTTGGGTCTTCTGAACTGTAATTTCCTTACAGAAAATACAAGTAAATGACTGTTCCTGCACCTTGTGGTTTTGTTTATGTGAAACATCTCATATACTGTAAAATTCCCAGGTTCTGGAATAGAAGAAAGCTTTCTCTTCTCCAGAATATATACACTTCAGTTCTGAGTGAGATAGAAATCCCATTTTAGACTTTGCTGAGGCATTTTAAGTAGTTAACAAAAGGGATGTGCCTTCAAATCCCTTAGGCAACAAGAAATACTTAGTCTGACACAGTCATTAACTGATCTGTTGGGTATAAGGAAGTGTCAGCATCTCCATTTCCTTGCTGATTCTGTATTCAGATCCATAAACAGTTTGTCCTTAAGAGGGAATAATTGTTTATGGTTCCAGAATGGGTTTCTTATAGTAAACAAACACCTAGTAAACAAGATCCCTGGAGTAGAAGAGATCACATTTTGTTCACTTAATTGAAGTCTAGTGCTGCTAATAATATGGTTTTGATTATGTACCAGGGAAAGTAGTCTAAACTGCAAACTCTAGACCTCAATACTCTCCTGCCTATAATAAGTTTGCTTTTCTACGGACAGAATGTCTTTATTAGAAGAAACAGGCATGTCTTACATTGTGTCAGCACTTCAGAAACTCCAGACACACACACAGTTGAAATAATTAGATTACATGACTCGTTGAGTCAGGATATTTTTCTTGAGTATGTCAGTAACTACTACCCAGTACAAGGTAACTTAAGTGCATGTGCCCTGCTAGGAGTAAGAGTGGAGGCCTGTAACGAAAGATAATAAGGCTCATAATAGCTGTTCTCAAGTAGTTGTTTTATGAGCTCAGTGTCTGTGATCCTACCAATGTTTAGGTGCATTACTTACGTGAAGGACTCAGATGCCATGTCTTTGCAGATAATCTGAGTTTTCTCAAGTAGAGGTACTGCTGTGAACCAGGATCTGTCTGTTTTTCCTACATAGAATGGAGATGAGAGTTTGCTGTTGGGTGGTTTTTACACCTGGGATGATAAAAGATAAAATTTAATTAGTGCAAATTAGTCAAAATTAAATGAATAGGTAATATTTCCTGGAATCCTTACAGTATCACATGACCATCTTGCTTAGAAAGTTTAGCTGTTATCTGACACTGAGCTACAGAATCGCTTAGATTTTTAAATACCTCTGAGGTCATTGAGTCCAGCCTTTAAATGATCACCACCTTGTCAACTGGACCTCGGCACTAAGTGCCACATACAGCCATTTCTGGAACATTTCCAGGGATGGTGACTCCTCCCGCTCCCAGGAGAGTCTGTTCTAATTTTTAACAACCCTTTGCATAAAAAATTCCCCCAGATGCCCAGCCCAAGTGCACCTTGTCCTCTCATCCCTTCAGTGGCTGCCTAGGGAAGAGGCTGACTTGCACCTTGACTACAGCGTCCTATCAGGTGGGTGTAGAGAGGAAATCCTGGCTTCCTGTTGTGTCACCTCTCTAGACGCTTTCTCTGATGTTGAGTCTGTTCAGTGACATCCAGATGAAGCAGTGTACATGTTATAAGGACAAATGATGGTACAAAAACAGCAGGTGTGGGAATCTGGGAAATTGGGTCAGTCAAGAACTGTGACATGGGCCATCAAACTCCTTTTTTTGTTTCTTTTCTGTGATCTAATTGCATTTCAGCAGAATATTGAATGTATCAATGAAAATATGCAGTTGCATAGTGCATACTATTGAGAGTTCAGTCTATCTTTTATATCTCCTTGTGGGGAGATTTTCTCAGAGATAATAGAAATTCTTTCTGCAGAAAAGATAATTTTGAAATTTGCCCAGTGAAGACTTGTTCTCTCATAGCTAATGATAATTTGGATTTGACGAGAGGAAGAGGAAATTGTACATAGTTGCATATTAACTGTTAGCATCATCCACATGTGTGAAACCCTTAAGCAAAGAGCCTGCTGTTACATGTAATAGCCCTGACTACTTTTTGCGAAAGGAGCATGACTCACTTAAAGAAAGGAGATTCATATTTTCTCCTAGACTTGTTGTTTAAAGACTGAACTGTGTAAAACAAGATTGGCATTGTACAATTGCATCTTACTCTGTGCTAACTCAACTTTGCTTTTCATTCCTAAGTATTTAAAAGACTATTATTTTCCCATCAGACTTTACTGTCTGCCAATTAAAGCTTTAAACCTATGATGTGGAGAGAGAAATTCATCACAGAATGTTTCATGCAGACATACTGAAAACCTCTTGTTTGAATTGCTTTTTTTACCTTTTTTAACACTTATGATTCTTACCAGATAAAACAATCTTCATGAAGTTTTTAATAATGTTTTTTCAGCATTTTTCTGCAAAGTAAAACAGTTTGAATGCCAGATTTGCTTAGTAATGCCTGCAAAGACATTTTGAGAAATACTGCAGAATTTTGTTTCTTTTTCCTTTGTGGCTCTAACAACTAAAGCTACAGTGAGCAAGATATTAGCATAAGCTGCTCTCATGGCATATATCCCTGGCTTATTGTTCCTCCCATTCCCTAGGTAGGTAGTTCTCAGTGGGACCAGTATTGCAGTTTTGCTCAGATTTCCTGAGTCACATGGTCAGAAGTAATTAGTGACCAAGGGAACATGAGGTAGGGTTGGTTAATAGTTGAGTGTAGAACCACCTGAATTGAAAATACTAATGCTATCCATGGTTATTCAAGGTCATCTTAAGTAGTAAGAGCTATATTAGTAAGGACTGTCTCTTATATAGTAATTTCAGTTAGGGTAATTTTCTTCCTCTATGTATTTATGGGAAATGGTTGCACTTTTGAGGTGCAGAAAATCATAGGTATTACATTATGTGCAACACCTGTGCAAAGGGGTACTTTCCTTTCCCATAAATAACATTTGTGGGGAGAAGAAAAATGGGTAGAAAGGTAATGATAGGAAGACCTGAGCATACGGTACCATTAAGACATTTTTAATAGCAATTCCATTTTTGACATCTGGAACACAGCTGTACTTCCATTTCTGAGAGTGGAACATATCATATTGTAGTATGTAACATAGAGAAATATGATTGTTCTGCTGTACCATTCATTTAAAATTTTGAGCAAATTAAGTTCTCCATCTCAGCACAGAGTGGGAGGTTCAAGTAGGTATGTCTTGTCTGGATACATACCAGAATAAAAAATGCCAATAAAAATATTTTTATTGTATTTCTTTTTTAACTGGATTCTTAGATTTCATTAGCTAGTCTACCACATTAGGAAGTTATATCTTGTATTGTTTCCAAGAACAATTTATATAAAGTGGAAAAGTGTTATCTTCCATGGCCTAGGAAACTATGAATCAGAATCCTTTTGCCGTACACTTTCATGTCTTATGAAGATGACTAACACTGCTAGTCAACTATATTTTATCCTTAGCTTTTCTTATTTTGAGGAGGTTTTTGAATCTAAAAAGTAGATTATAAAAGTTTATATTTCACTTCTCTAAATCCATGGGCAGCTCCTGGAAAGGGAAGCCAGAAAAGTATACCCAACATAATGAGGGAGTAGTGTGACAGCGATAAAAAGTTACAGTAACACCACTGTTCTCCTAGTGGTCTCTTCTCTTCTTACAGCTTGTTCTCATTTCTTTTAGAGTGTCTGGATGAAAGGCTTCTGACAAGAATGTATTATTTCACTAGCATGGCAGGAAGCTGTGTTTGTGATTCGTTTGATATTACTCCTTCCCTTTGTTCCGTAGCTAGTGATAGGCTTTATCACTTGATGAAAGGGAGGCTCTTACTGAGGCCTCTCACCATGTCTTGTGAAAGAGTTCTGATACATAGCTCCTAGTACACCAGTACACATTTGCCTAGTTTCGTAAATGTCCCTGAACTTCTCTGTGGCTTGAACATTTAGCACTTCTTGTTCTGCATCACTCCTCAGGGCCTATAAGCCACAGTGCTCTGCCTCAGATGTGGCAACATCCCAGAGGCTGCTGGGTATGGGTTTACAAACAGGTTATTCTTTGCCCTGTAACAAAACAAATAAACAAAAACCCACACAGTATGTTTTATTCAGCTAGGATGACAAAGCTGGGTTCCATTTAGCCTTAATGAAGTTACAGCTATGTTCCTTAAAGTTTTGTCAGATGAAAAAATGTCAGGTACTTTGGGCAAAGGGGCAAAAACCATTACTGTAAGCAAATGCTTACATTTGGTGTATCTAATGATTATATAAAAAACAGCTCGTTCACTAATTCCTCTACATTCTAGTGTCACTGGTACAGTTTTTTAGTTAGTTGAGAAGGAAATTAGGCAAATTTTTAAAATCAAATGTATCCCAAGATATGTTGCCCAAGGCATCTAAGATACTGTTTTCCCTTCTCCAGTGTTGGTGTGTTAGGAGTTCACAAACCCAGACCCAGTGGCAGATCACTTGACTGCGTATACCCTGCAGAAACTAAGCACATAGAGATTTGCTAATCTGATTTAAGTGTCTTAGGTATCCGAGTACCGAATTTTTAGGCTTCTCTATTCTTTGGGCTCTTTTTTTGTTTTGACCCTAATGTATATCAGTGTGGATGAATATCTTTTTTATGTCACTAGTCTGAATAAAGCTGTCATACTGATGGGAGTTCTCTCAATTTCATGCCTTCACAGAGGACTTTGAAGGACAAGGCCACAAGCTTGAAGATTCTTTTGAACACAATAACTAAAATAGCAGCACATTGAGTGGCTCGTGCTTACTCTATCATCCGTCTCCTGCCTGCAGTGATGAACTTTCGTTAATAATTATTTTTTTGCACTATTTTTAAATTTTTTAAATTCTGTATCTATTATTCACACACTGTGCTTGGAAACAAACCTGTGGTAGTATTTAGAAGTGTCACTTAAGAGCACTCTTTCTATCAAAAGCACAATATGTGTCTTCAGGAGTGCAGAGAAGTGCTGGCAGAGGTATTACAGCAAAGCTCTGGGCTTGTTGTTTAAGAAGGGTTTGAGGTTTTTTGTGTTTCATTAATGAGCATGAGATCCATGATTGGAAAGCCAGTAGTGATGCTTTCTTTGTGGCTGACCTTATAACATGGCAGGCAATATTCTTGTTCGTGGAAACTACCTGAGTTTTACATAAGACTCAAGATCCCCATTCTCCTTCCAGCTAGATGGAGCACAAATTCATTAGGTTCAGGATGCCTACTGAAATACTTGTGATGTGTTTGTCATTTCACCTCCCCGTTTCCAGTGCTAGGGCTTGGCAGACTGAAGGGACGTGCTACGAGTACAGTTCAGAAGCAGCATTGCTGCCCATCAAATATCATTTGCTAATGCATATAATGAAGAAGTCCCAGAGAGAATTTATTGTTTCCTTACAGTAAAGTGGAAATACAGAGGTCTCACACTGAATTATGCATAGTGATTATCATCATTGACAGATATACGTCCCATTTTATTAGGTTTCCAACAAGACATTATGGCTACGGGGCGTCTAGAGCTTAAATTGGAACACATTATAGGAAGCAGAGGGCAGTTACAGCAGTTTATAGGAATAAAACCAAGAGGTTTCATCTCATACTTTGGTTTAAATATAAATGAGAAAGGCTTAAACTCTTGAAAAAGCTTCCATTTAATAGAATTTATTTAATTACCTAACTTGTATAAATCCTTCTAGTTTGGTTTTTATTTTCAATGTGTAGTCAGTGCTCTCCTTGACAGATCACTTAACTATAGAAAAATATTCAGGTTGCTGATTTTTCTGCTTTATAAAAAACTATAGAATGCCATTTACTCTTGCTTAAAGAGAATAAAATAAAAATGCCCTTTAGATTTATCTCTGCTTTTCTTGTGAGATGTAGGTCTCTGTAAAGCACAGCTTTCCTAACAGCTCAGACCAAGTGCTCAGGAGACAATGGTTCTCTTGCTGCAGAAAGCTGAAATTTATTGTTGACACAAAAAAGAGAGAAAAGAGCTGTATTGGGATAATTTCCCTTAATGTTCAAAATTTGGGCCATGTAGCTATTTATCCTGTGCAGGCAAATAAATGTACTTCTCCATGTCCATGTCCAAACGATGGCATTCATATTCAGACTATCAAGCAGAAAGTGTGTAATATAAATCACACTTTACTTTAGATTTCAACTTGGATGCAGCTATCAAAGTATTCCCCAGAAGGTGACTCACAATGTAAAAATGCATTGGCTTTTTAATTCATAGTAAAAACATTAATAAATTGGGCATCAGTGAAGATTGGAGCAAAGCACAGTGGCCACTAGAAGATCTAAACTGACATACAGAAATAATCAATAGTTTCCCAGACAATAGCCCATTATGAGCAACTTCCTCCAATACTGCATCCAGTAGCAAGATACTGACACACACGGTGTGTGATACACGAGGTTTGAAATCATGAAAACAACAAATTTTTTTCAGAAAAGGCAGTGTTTTCCTACAGTAAAAGTTTGATAGCCTTATTAGGTGATGTATGAACATCTGGACTGTAGGAATCTAAATTGACTCCTGAATGTGTTTAGCTGTGAATTTCTCTTTACACATGTCATCCCTTTTAGGGAAGAGACTTTTTTATCAAGAGTGGTCAGTCTCCTTGGGAGGTAAAACAGCAAGTGATGAGACAAAGAGTCAGTTAAAGCAAGTCACACAGATCTTTCAGTTTTAAATGGGGAAGGATAATATTAGACCACTCTATTAGTAGCTCACCCTTTCCAGTGTGGTTCAAAGATACTATTTTGTACGTGTCCATAATTTCTTTTCCAGTTTTCCCATGGATGATTCTCTAGTCCCTAGTTCTTAACACTCATTCAGTGCTTTTGAAAGACCTAAAGAGTTCATATCAACAGAGGAAGCCTGTCACCTCAATGTTATAAGGTTGTCCAAAGATACTAATTTTCTGTACATAGAGGTATGGTTAAGTCTTTTAACTTAAAATGTACTGCACAGTGGACTAATAGACCTTTAGAGCATGCTCTCTTTGATTCATGGCTCCCCTTCATGCAATCTGCTGGGATCACTTTTCACCAGAAAAAATAGAATAAAAAAAGAGCTGACAGAAAATCCTGCTGCCAATTTCTTGTGCAGATCCTTTTGCTGTGACTGGGGGAATCACATATATATTATGCCATCCATATTCTATCATACATGGCTGCTCTGATTAAAGCACTGGCATTCTTGATAAGTTTCTATTGATTTTTCTTTAAACTAGAAAGTAGCATCACGATTTTTGTGTCTTTAGCTTGCAAGTGGAATAGAACTTGATGCACATTGTTGAAATGTCCCTAGGGCGGCAGAGACTTAGATTTACAGATCACAAGGATTTCAGGATACAGTAAGACTTTTCTTTCTGTTCTATATCTGCAAAGGAGGAAGGCCAATATGTGAAAGGGCACTTGCAAGGTTGATCAGAGCTTGCATGGCTGAAGAATATACAAAGCAAAAGACAGAGCAAGGTTCATCTGATCACATTTCCCAAGGACAATACCTACTTCCTAAAATAAATGAACAGAAGCACCGTCTTCATGATTGTGCGGGGTCACAATCTAAAAGCTGCTGCTCGGTTTTCTGCAGTTCTGGCAGTTAAGACCAGGGGAGATATCATAGGCAGCCTTCAGAAGGAGAATCATACAATTACTTACAGCCTTTTTATAGCACTCTATTTTTCAACTATTGTGTGACATCAGAATAAATGAAAAGTGGAACTGACCCACAGTCAGTATAACTAATATAATTTGGCACAGCTTCACTGACCTTGGAAGCCCTACATCAGTCCATACAAATGAGGTTCTGAACCAGTAGTCTTGCCTGTGCACAGATAAACATACTTACTTTTTTTTTTTTTTTCCATTTCTCTCAATCCCCAGACAGCTATCCAGACAGCTGGATACTTTCTGATAAAACTACCAAGAAAGCAGAAAATAAGAGTTCTATCTGAGTGTAGCACGGTTAAGGAATGTTACTCCCCAGTTTTGTGCCCTCACTGACACTCTGCATGTGCCGATGACTCCCCGCCCTCTCCTGTTGCAGGAGGAGAGGAGAATTGAAGGCACAAAAAGTAGAGATCACAGGTTGAGATAAGAATAATTTACTGGAAACCGTATTGAGATAAGAAAATGAGCAGTAACAGCAACAATAATAACAACAAAGTGTAAAAGACAGGCAAACAATTCGCACATGATTGCTCAGAAACCACTTTCACCCTCAGAACCAGAGTTACAGGACCACTCCCTCTACCCTGCTTACCTGACTGGAAGGAACACATTCTCCCCAGAAAAAACTTCCTCACCCCTGCCCTGGGGGGCACTTGAGGTGGTATAGAATACCTTCTGGATCTTAGCCGTAGTCCCTCCTGGCTACTGCAAATAATGAACCCTGTCCTGATTGTAATTAAGATATTATCCAGCCCTTATCCTATACCATCAATATCATACCTTGATCCTATACCTTGAACTGTATGCATACATATAGGCATACATACACAAGCATAATTTCCATAGTCAATGGCCATCCCTCCAAGATACCTGTAGAGTTCTTTGAGTCCATGGCTGTGGGTTCTGTCTGCCCTAGATGTCCTCCAGGGCAGGAGGGCTGCTGTGCTGTCAGCTGGTTGCAAGCAGCATCACGAGCTCATGGCTGGTGTATCCGGAGCAGTCCAGACTCTCTGTCCATAGTAATTATGTCATTCAGCTACTAAAGTTATACAGTGAAACATTACAGACTGCTCTCACCTAAAAATCAAATTCCCTTCTTGTAGACATCATGTTTCCCCACCCAACTGCATTATGCAGCAAGTGCACCAAGCTCATTGAGCAAAAACAGTCCCACAGATGGGTTTGCCTTTGCTTGAAGCAGGATTAATCCAAACTGTCTTCCCTAACATATATTCATCAGATGGACCACATAGGGGCTTCATTCCTTTTTTGAAGGTTTTGATTGGGCAGGGCCAACTCAACTCAGCTGGTGGAGCCTCCAGTTGAGGCTAACTGGTTGGCCTTCACCACCTAGGTCCCAGTGTGTGGAGGTCCCCCCACCCATTGTTTTCAGGGTGGTTTTTAGCAGTCCAATATATGTTTCTCCTTTCACAGAGGCTGGTGTATGGTACATATATAGTGATATACCCATTCAATACTGTGCTCTTTTCCTTATATCTAACCTAAGCTTCCTCTTACTTAGCTTAATACTCTTTCCTTGAGTCCTCTCACTGGCTTCAAGAGTGAAGAGATCAGTCCCTGCCCCTCCACTTCTTCTCACAATGGTGTTGAAGACTGTAATGAGGTTCCCCTTCAGTCTCCTCCAGGCTGAACAAACCAAGGCACCTCAGCCCCTGCTCATCCAGCTTCCCCTCAAGGCCCTTCACCATCCTTGAGCCCTTCTTTGGATGCTATCTGACAGCTTAATGCCCAAAACTGTGCGCAATATTTAGAGTGAGTCTGCCTTAGTGCAGAGCAGAGCAGAGCAGGATAATATCAATTTACTGGAAAGAGCAGTGAGATCAATATTAATAAGAAAGTGTGCAAGTTAGACAAAGGATTCACACGTGATTGCTTGGAAACAGCATTTCCCAATTGCACACTCCAGCTTAGAGCCAGCATTGCCTGACTGCTCCTTCTGCCACACTTACTCAACCAGAAGGAGCCTCTTCTTCCCAGATAAGACTCCCTTTCCTCCTTCCCCAGCAACAACTGGTTGAGCAACAAGCTGGTAGAGGATAACCTCCATGTCCTCCCCATGGCCCCTCTTGGCTTTTGAAAAAATTAACAATCTAGCCAGAACCAAGACAGGGTGCATCTTGTGTCTGCTCTTAACAAGAGTAAGGTTGCAAGATGGAAGCGAATTCCACCATACCTGCATCCTGCTCTCTATATTCATTATCTCTAGAGTGATGGCCAGGTTTCCTTTGCTTTAGCTAAATAATTTTTACCTCAGCTATCAACCAAACCAGATGTTATCCACAAGAAGCTATAGGACTCCCTGAGCTGTAGAATTGCACAGACTGGCTTCAGCAGGCCATGTTGTTGAGTATTTGCAGTTTTTACAAAAAAAAAGTAATACCCATTCAGTTTTTATCTGTACTTTGATAATCAGTTTCTATGAAAAAATAGTTTATTTGCCTTCTAAATTACTGGGATGAATTGTTTACATTCCTCATTTCCATAGTTCATTCTGTGATTGTGGGTGTTATAAGATGCTATTAAACGCTCAGCAAATTAGACTGATGAGAGAATTAACTCATTTAGGAATAAGGCTATATTACAAAGTGCTCAGTGATGTCAAATTCCTTCCTTTCTTAATGTGTTAGTTTAAAACACAGCAGGAAAATTAAACTCACTCAAGCTACTTCCTTTCGCCTACCCTCTTCTGACAGTGGAGAAAACACTGGGGAAGATGATAAACTGGAGTCACACTTTAATGAAAAATCACAACAACAAAAATATTAATAAAAAAGCATAGAAAAGAGAGAGTGTTTTGTACAGAAAAGGGTGTTCACTACTGAACAAAAACACTGCCCAACGTGGTTTTCCCAGGCAAAGGCAAGAATGGTAACTGGTCCTGTTCTGGGTCACATGGTTTTTGGGAAAACAAAGTCAGTATATTGTCTGGGAGAGTCACAGCTTAACTTCCCTCTCCCCACACAAAATCCCTGGAATAACAACGGCAAGACAAAACCTAGTGGGACCTGAGAGGGTTCTGAAGGAGTTCAGGGGACCCTTCTCCTGGGCCTGGCTGTGGGAGCAGGGCTGGAGCGCCCGGCAGCTCTGGCTGCAGCTGTGCAGCGGCTGCAGCTGCAGCTGAGGCTCCTCGCAGCTGGGCTGGGCTGGGCTCTGCTCCATGCTGCTGCTGCTCTCTTTGCTTTGTGTCTTTCAGCAGCAAACCAGAAAAGATGCCACTCAGAGGCATGAGGAAGAGACTGCCAGTGGCAGAGAGGGGCTGGCTGTGCCAGGCTGATCCCAAAACTTGCATATCTCCTCCCTTGAGCCTAGAGGCAACCCTGCCACTGCTGGCCCTGGCTCCCTCCTGAAACCATACCCCACCACAATATGGATGGTACAGAATTAAAGAAACTCCACCCCATTTCTCTACAGCCCCTTACATCAAAGATAATTACCATTTAAAAAAGAAATCTTATTCCTTTTGAAGAGAATCTGGCAATATTTTGTCATGGATGTGCGAATGTGACTTTTCTACACTCATTTGCAGGAAGGCTGGAACTAAATGACCTCTGAAGATCCCTTCCAACCCAAACTATTCTGATTCTATGATCTTTGTGTTCAAATAGTTAAAAAGAACACTAGGTGCATGGTGATGCCTTTTATTGAGATTGTCTGTTGGTTCGGGCTGTTAAGCTCATAGGACAGCTTCGCGGTCAAAAGGGAGCTTATAACACATGGATTTCAGAGCTTGCTGTAACCTGTGCTGTAGATGAGAGGAGTATTCATTTTTTATTTATTTGGCTTTTGAAATTATTTTTCAGTGTGGGGGTTTTTTCACATGAGAGTCAGTGGGGTACTTTTATAGAGCAACAATTGTTAAGAGATGCCTCTGTCTGAATTAAGGTGCAAACAAGACCATACACCAAAATCAATAGTACAGAATTTATTTAATTGTAAATGTGAGGTAGAGAGAGACAGAAATAGGAATGAGAGGAAGAGGGGGAAGACAAGGAGAGTGAGAGATGCAGCAAAAGACACTACTGCATTGATTCCTCTGGCCACCTGCTTGTTCTTCCTCACCATGTTTCTCTCAGTGTTGGGGATTCTTTTGGAGGTTCCACTCTTTTCCAGGTCCAGGTCCCCACTATCCATGAGGTATAGATGCTGTTCCCGTGACTTGGAATGGCATGTGTGTAAGTAGCTGTTTCCTTTCTCAGAGTTTGCCATGGTGGGAATATCTGTCTGGATAAATTACCCAGATCTGCCTCACCAGGCCTGGCATCTTCCTGGTGTTGCCATCTTCACTCTTCCCACAGTGTGTGAGGTGAAATTTGTCCAGTGAGCTAATTCCAAACCTTCATCTCCATTTAGGTCTGGTATTAATGCCTCCTTATTTACCATATGTGCTTAAGTTCCTGTAGTGGTGGCCTAACTTAAAAGAACTTCCTTCTTTGACAGTGTGTGAGGCAGTTCATTGTGCTCTTGAAGTCCTTACACCCTAGTCCCTGTAGAGGCAGAGCATATCCAGCAGGACATGCAGTGGGATTTATTAGGCTACTAGTCGGTGATAGTTCTTGATTTGAAAGCTGGTGTGTCTGGAGTTGCTTAGTATCAAACTGGTTGCTCAGCACCAGTTTGATACTAAATCATGCATCAGAAGAATATGCAGTATTTGGCAGCAAACTATTGATTTTTTTCTGACTCACGCAGAACTAATTTTCAGTTACACAAATTACAGAGGGAAAAGAGGGGGGGAACCCACTTAAATATTGTTCATTTCTTTTGGCCATTTCTTTGATCCATGTTTTTTATCTGAGGGGAAAGCGGTGTGTCTAATGGGAAGCTCTAATATTTTATGAAACAGTTAGACTTAAAGATCTTCTTAGGCAATTCATACTTCAGCAGAATGAAACACTGTTGCAACAGAAGGAAAATTATACACCAATTATTTACCCAGTCAGGAAAAATTATGCTCCATAACATCAAAGAGCTTCAATTAATGAAATAATAGAGAGCGAACTGCTTTTTAACAAGACAGAAAATGTTTATTCATCAAAATGGCACAGACCAAGAGTTTGAGACTATATTTGAGATTATAAATCCAGAGCAACACATGTATGTGACTATATGTGAGTGGTTCTAGGAACAGACATGAAAAAATAGCTGTGTAATGCTTATGCAAATTTAAATAAGTTGTTGCAAGTAATTAACTCATCCTTATTATCCTTCAAATAATATTTTCTGTATTATTGGGGAAAATATTTTTTCAGCCTGTGTCAATGTGTTTGTGGCTCATGTGTTTGTTTGTTTTCTGTACTTTTCCCAACCTCCAATAATTCTGCTTATTTTCATAAACTTCAGAACTTTCCCATAATATTTCCTCTTGCACTCGTTTCTTTATTTGAAAAATCCTCAACTGTTTTATCTAAACCAAGCAAGCAAAGATGACTGAGATGGCCATCTTAAACATTTTTTTTCCCAGTAGAATGTATGATTAACAGTCTTCTTCATGTATCAGGCTAACTGAATCTTGAAAGTTTCTCTGTTTTATCTTAGGTATGAATTCCAAGGAAATTAATATGAACAGTTAGCACTATAGAACTGTTAGAATCTGAATCATCCCTTACTCCAACAACCTCTTTATGCAAAGGGTTATGGCATGAGAAAATGGTTTAAAAGGAAAGGTTACCTGGAAGTGAAGTAACAATGCTGCAGAAATGCCTGGGAATATGTAGTGGGGTGGTAAGAAGAATTCTTTCAAAGCACAGGAAATCCACAAATACTCAAAATGGGAAGGTGAATTAGTAGGAGGCAATGTGTGTAATGTACTAGCTTGTAGAAATGCTGTCTTCTTATGTACTGGTTTGCTTTGTTGTATTTTTGACAGAAAGCCTGTGTAAATCTTACTTTGTGTTCAGCTGCACCACATTTGGTGCCTAACAGTCACTGAGTGCCTTTGCAAGTGTAACCTATGAAACAGGATGCAATTCTAGCCATTATAGAAGCCTAGAGGGAAAAAAATATAGTTGTTCCAGGCTCTGAGCAGTTCTGCTAACAATTCATACAGAGCTTAACCCTAAGTTCCCCTTTTCTGTATAACCTGAGGGCAACTGGGATTCAATTAGTATTCCTTTAATGTAATGGATATTCAGCAGGGGAAATTCAGACAGGTTTGTCACATGACATCTAAAAGCACTGGAAGAAAATTTACTTTTTAGCTCTGGCTGAAAGTAGGCAAGATGCAGGTGACATTTCACAACATGGAAATTTTGTCTGTAATAATTTGGCATCTTACATCTGCCACTCTAATCCTCCATATCTCATGTATATACCTGAAACAAAAACTGATGACAAAGGAGAGCTGATGTTTATTCACAACTTCCAGGGAAAAAATATTTAAGATCACTGGACTGAAATAGGAAATGCATACATTAATAGAGTATCAAAAGAAAATATTGTTTCATTACTTAGCGCCTCCAGCAGTCTTCTTCCCTTCTTTAATGAAATGGAACAGTCTGTGCCTTATTACTTCTTCCATTTAATCTTGTTAATGCAGTCTGTTAAGGCTCCACTTTTGCAACAGCACAGGTATAACTGTGAATAAGTAGGCTAGTAGGAAGACTACTGTTCTGCTCCTGGAAGTCTTATTTATTGACAACAAAATGTGTGATATTCAAACCAAAATAAAACCTGATGCAACTGGTGAGTTGAAATATTTTTATTCTTCACCTCCTCAACAATATGGGACATTACAGTGAAAAATAAAGAGGAAAATATTAAACATGTTGTACAAGTCTACCCTTGAGACAACTGTACTTGGAGTTTTACTAAGATTAATTCTTCCTACTATCTTTAAAAGATGGCAGATTAAATTGGTAAGTAGACAGCTGGTAAGTACAACATTTTTTCAAACAGCAACAGATGCAAATCCAAGAATATCTCCAGCTGATTTAAATGCTTTTCAAAAGATGGAGCAAAGATTTAGATAGGAATGTGCAAAAGTGAAAATCCGTAGTGATAATCAAAAATATGAAGAAATATGAAGAAGTTCAGAAAGTTTTAAGAAGGCAACATCAGAATGATATCAGAATCATTACAGGTTTAAATCACTATGATTTGTTTTTTATTGCCTGTGTCTCATAATTTTGCCTTGTAAGACTTATATTCTGTCTAAAGGTAAAGTATTGCAAGAAAAGTGGTCCAGGAAAGTAGATTGGAAATTGTTCTTTTGACTATGATGGCAGTCACATAAAGTCCCAGATGATGCAAGTTAACCCTCATTTTGCTGCAGTGCTATAATCTAACAGTGCAAGTCTTCATTTCCCTTGAAGACTTTGCATGATGTAGACTTCTGGGTTTGAGTGTTATTGAAGGGAATTTGTGGACATTCAAATGGGTCTGGGCAGGTAAAGCAGGGAGGAGAGAGGGATGCAAGGATTGTCAGTGTGCTGCAGCTGCAGTCCAGTAGCAAAGAGCTGCAGAAGAAGGTGCTGCTACAGACAGAGCTAAGAATAACCACTACACCCTCCTTCCTCTATGAGATGAATTAAATTTTAAGTTCATTTCCATCCCACTCCAGCAAGCAGTAACACTTGGCTGGGTGTGAAGAAAGATAAGGTTGTGTGTGATCCCACAGCCTGGAAAACAGGTCTTCACAGCATGTTCCT
This sequence comes from Anthoscopus minutus, assembly GCA_013399455.1. Classification (NCBI taxonomy): domain Eukaryota; kingdom Metazoa; phylum Chordata; class Aves; order Passeriformes; family Paridae; genus Anthoscopus; species Anthoscopus minutus. The sequence goes on along the minus strand of VWYI01014151.1, from coordinate 5,586 downwards.
GCAGCATCTCTCTCTGTGTTGCTCAGCTTTGTAACTGTACAGCAGAGATCTGAGCATATCTAACAGAAAGAATGAGTTTAAAGGTCCTGACTACTTCATGACCGTTTCAGCCAGCTTTGACAGGCAAAATGGGCTGTAAATATTTATTATGGTATCTGCACTCTTCCTTTTCAGGATTCATTAGTCCATTTATTCTGAAGGGAAAAGAATGCAGCCATGGATTGTTGTCTTCAGGAAACAACAGGTCAGAAATACCTGGCACACTCTTAACTAGCTTTCTAGCTAGTAAGGAGGGAAAATAGTATGTCCTGCTAAGTGCGGGCATACTGTTTTAAAATATTTCAAGTGTAACATCCAAAATAATGACAAAACAGTTTGGCAGAGTAAATACAAAGTATAACTCTCATAGGAAAAAATATGCAATATGTTTTCTCTGCAGGCTGTTGTTTTATGACTGAGTGCACTTTCACTGTTTAAGAGTGTCGCATGGAAAACGGTCACCATTACTTCAGACATCCTGACCAGCTTATATAAACATTAGCTAAAGCTGCTAGAGATTATTTGCAGAACATTGGATCTGATGAGGTCAAATATAGGATAGCTTGGATTGTATAATATTTGGGATTAGCATAATAATCTCTTTAGGGAAAGTGTGTGGTATCAGCAGAAACATTGCTTGAGTCTTTGAGGAAAGCAGAAACTGTACAGTAAAAATTCAGCATATATTATATACTTAAATGTTCCCCTGTGAAAAGGGCAAGTTTCTGAGCTCTTTAGGAGACTCAGGATAAGTCATTTATCATTTGATAAATTACTTGATCATTTAGTTAAATAACTGATTTAACTCACATGTGGAGCCCAAATCATCAGTTTGGCAGCATGTTTTTGTTGTGTAATAACTTGTGTTACTGCCATACCATCCTCTGAAGTTACACACATAATTTCCATTAATTTGAATTACTAGGAAAAAGAGTTAATAGATTAATAGAGAAGTCCACATTGAGAGGCAATGAAAATGCTTCTGTATGGATTTACAGAGTGCTAGGTGAGCCGTCAGCATTCACTGATCCTTTAACACTTTCTGACCTCTATGAGCACAGACTTTAAGGGATCACATTTTGAGCCATACCTTCTGACAAGGCACCAGAGTTCTATCTTCTGGGATCTGGACAATTGGCTGTACTTCCTGTTATTCACCACTGCCCAATACGGGATACAGGCAGTTGTGCTTCTCTTCTGTCTTCCTTCTCTGTGAACCGTTCCAAAACATTTGGGAAACTGCTGAACCCTTGGACTTGTGTGCTTCAGCCACTCTGTTTTGTCCAAATTACAGAAACAAACAAGCTTCTAGGTAGCAATTTGTCTACCTTTGTTAGATTCCTAATCTCTTAGTGTTTAACTGTGTACTGGGCTGGCATTGTTGGCAACAAAGGTGTACAGTATTTTTTCTGGAGTCTGGGAATTGCTGTCTTGTAATAACCCAATGAAAATCTGGGTTTTCTGTTAATCTACAAATTATTATAATTAATTGAAATAATCAGGCTTGCAGAAAATAAAAAATTCTTGTGACCCAAAATATAGCATTATCTGACAACATTGTATCAGTGCTCTTAAAATGGTTACTTTTTTTTTGCTCACGACTACCTTTGCTTCACAGAGAAACAGCCAGCCCTGCAGGTCTTGCAGCTTTTCTAGCTGACCACCACAATGAAATTCAGCTTGGAGCAGTTATCCTTAACCTATTTTAAGCTTGAAGTCTTTTGTTCCTATCAAAGGTATCAAAAGCTAGGGGTCCAAAAGCATTTATTTTCAAAATTATGTATCCCTTGGGTCCAAAAGCATTTCTTTAAAAAAGAATGAGTCTCTTGCTCTAATAAAAGATAATAAATCTATCTTTTCTTAATAAATCTTATCTGTAACCCTGGACCATCACAAATACAAAATATTTTTAGTATTCATAAATTGTTAAATCATAGTGCTGGATCCAGTGTAGTTACTTTTAGGAAAGGAAAGAAACAGTATTTGACCAACACATATTTTCTTACTTCAGTGCTTATTAGTATTTAAGGTTGTTATGCTGTGCTCATAATAATTCCACCTTCTCTGCTGAATATAGAGACAAGTAATCTGTGCATATCATTCTTTCCAGACTTGTTCCAAAATGACTGTGTAGAAATAAGATACAAAAAGCTGAGATAATATGAACAGTTTTAACTTACCTTTAGCTGTGGAGCAGCTGTAATAATTTGAACTCATATTCATCTATTTCAAACCATTTGACAATGTTCAGTAAACATTACTATGGCCATGGAATTCATGAAGATATCTTCCAAAGTATGTATTTACAGTGAAGACGTAAGCATATTTCTCCATATGCAAAAAGGCTAATATACAGTGCATAATTTTAAAACTTTTCATCACTACAGACATTTTCACACATATTTCTAAGGTCTGATCTTTCGTTTTAAAAGATTTTAAATGCACACAATAAGGATGCACAGAGTAACTATGTAAAAACTTGCCATTAAAAAACCTAAGTTTTAAAATACTCTTTTAGAGTAGTCTTTAGAATAGACATGTAATAAAAGGCACAACTGTTCTATAAGGGGAGCCGGTATGCAATTCAGCGTGCTTTGGTTTGGGTTTTGTTTGGGGCTTTTTTTGTTCATTTTTTCCCCCACTGGAAAATTATGAAAGAAGTAGGGGAAAAAGAAAATGTGTTACCAAATAACCTTCCAAGCAACATTGGTCATAAACTAAAAGAACCTCAGCTAAGAGTGTGAGACAATGAAAGAAATCAGACATGACAATTGCATACATTTATGGGGGAAAAAATGTTCTTTTTTTGCGCTCATGTACCAAATTTCTTTTTTCAGCAATGATTTATCTGATTTCTCAATATCCAAATTACAAGGCTATTGCTTACCTTGATACTCATGTTTTTATATATCATGTACAGATGACATCTAATATCTGTGCCCAGTGAGACACAGAGATATACAAGAACTCCTGCTTCTTGAGATTTGTATGTCTGTGCTTGTGAGATGTAGGACTGTCTTATTTGAGAACCATCAGCTTTGCAGGGAGTCTTCGTTGCTGTAACAAATCCAGGTCCCAGACCCACAGTCAGACTTTAATGTATCTGTGTTCAAAAGTGCTCAGATTTTTATGAAAACGTTACTTTAGTGGGTGAACTGCGCCATACCAGCTTACTCTAATGACTCATTTGGGGTATGATTGACAGCTAATGTGTCTACAGACAGCAATTAACGTTATTTGGAATTAATTAACTTGGTGAGATACTACTAACTATATAGGTTTCACTGCATGAGGTATGACAGAGGCTGTAAACATAAGTAGTATCCTCATCTGTATATTTTCAGATTATTACATGCAAAGCACCTGAAGTCTTGCTGAGAAGCTAGAGCACATCTATTTCAGTAGCAAAGCGGATGCCAAGATCTCATTGGCACCCTAACTTACTGTGGAAACTTCTGCTGACAGTAATATGCAAGGAAAAAAAAGCATTTCCTGCTCAAAGAGGTCAGGATAAAAAAGGCAGAGTTGGCAAGTAGATAAAAATGCTGAATGTACTTAATTTGAATCAGTTAGGAATAGAAACATGAAAGTGAACTAGGCCAATCTACCAGCAGTTTTCAAGGAACTCCAACAAAAGGATGATGGGAATTTCTGAAAGGTGAAGTTAACTGGGTTTTTTTCACTATCAGTTTTCTGATTAGCCTTGGTGCTTCCAAGTGCAACCCTTCCTGGATCTACAAATTAGAAAAAGGATTTCCTTTTCAAAGTTTATGCCTGGCATGCTTTATTATCATCCTTTGATCGAGAATTAAGTACTGAAAGCTCCAGGTTTTTTCTCCTTTAAACCAAAGTTACAGGTCTGTGAGATTATAGTCTTGTCTTTCCCAGGTGAAGTTCTTCAGATATCAAACTGAATAAATATAAAAAATGAGCTTTGTTTTTCTTTGTTAGGCATTATGTGCACGTGAGTGACAAAAACACAACCGACACATTAGCTGCCTTGTTGACTCTTACCTTTCTTTCAAGAGGGATTCAGAAAATTAACTGTATTCCTTTACAAATTCAGTTCTAATTTCACCCACATAACAACTTCTAAACCTGATTATTTTCCTACCTTTAGGATAATGAATTTTGTGCCCATGTGTAAGTATTTGTGGATTAAAAAAAAAGGCAGGTCAGTGTACTTCTGATTTTTCTTGGGACACATTTAAGTAAATGTTTTGTTTGAAGATGTTTCTGATTACCTATTTGTTCATATCTAAGTGCTCATTTCAAATATGTGTGAGACAATTTTAGATTTGCTTCCTTAATAGAATTCCACCCTACTTTCTGTTGTTGTCAGAGAATGAATTAGATCCCAAGTGGAATCCCAGCACCTGTGGATTATAATTACTAGTCATGTTGAATTAATTCATTTCCATTGTGGCATTACAATTTGTAAACTGTCCCATAAACCTGGAGACTGTTTTCTGTCCTAAGGAACTTTCAGTTTAAGTATGCAATCAGAGCTGAATACTGCAAAGACATGACCCAGTGATACTGAGGAAAAATGCTGCAGCTGGTGGTAGGGAGCAATTACTGTGCAGCATGTATCTAAATATTATAAATGTTTTCTTAGACATCAGGGTGATAGTGGTTTTGCAGGTTTTTATTGAGTGGTACTGAAAAACTGGACAAGTGAGCTCAGGTTGAGGCTTGCTTGGATAGAGGCAGGAGCCATTTTTCTTGCTCGTAGCATCAGTAAAAATGGGTGAGAAGGCAAGTGGAAGGACTTTCAAAGTGGAGATAAGTAGTTTTGTTCTAATTCCTTCCTCATGTTTACTAAATTGGGATAACATAGATTCTGTTCCTGTGCTATTGAAAGTTAAAACTGTGGTAGCTCCACTATTGTTCATTCAATTTTTGCCTCAATATTTAGGAAGTGGCACTTGGTCAATGCATTTTATATTTTTAAGGACCTCCAAAAAAAAGCTGCTTATTTTATAATAGCTGTAAAAGAGAGTCAGATATACAGCTCCCTGAACTGTTTGCTGGTCTAATAGGTGAAGGGAGTAAGAAAAACAACAGAAGATCATAGGTGGACAAATAAAAACAGAATTTGCAAAAAGCGTAGTACCCTGTGTCAGCTAGTAATACCAAGGCTGTGCGTTCAATCCCCATTCAAGCCACTCATTTAAGAGTTGAACTTGATGATTCTTGTGGGTCCCTTTCAACTCAGAATATTCTGTGATGCTGTGATTCAGATAAGCACTTCAAGCAGTGGGGAGAACAAGGGGTGAGTTGGAGCTTCCTGAACTCAGTGTAGGNTGTTCATTACAGTACCTCAAGACCCTCCTGGGAATACAGTGGTTTCTTTTTTTATCTGGCCTGTGAAATCAAGATTTCTGTTAGGAATCCTGAAGTTGTTCAGCTGTTTCATGAAAAAAAAAAGTCTGGGGGATAGTAGCAAACTGTGCTTTTCCAAACCTATTAAGATGCCTTCTTTGTCCTAAGGATGTCTTTTCTATTAAGTTCTCTTAAGGAGAAATGGTAGCAATTTCCTAGACA
>VWYI01014133.1:0-30159 GCA_013399455.1 Anthoscopus minutus | reverse complement strand
TCTCTGGGTGACCTCTTCCTGTGCCTCACCACCTTCACAGTAAAGAATTTCTTCCTAATAGTTCATCTAAGCCTACTCTCGTATTGAAGCCATTAACCACTTGTCCTATCACTATTCTTAGAGTACTGAGAATGCTGAGAATTCTGTGTACCCAAACATCAAAAGATGTTGCTGAGTGCCATGTTTTTCTCTTGGAACGGCATGGGGACATTATGACATTCTTTTTAAAAGGTGTACTTGGAAAAAACCTGTTTATCTTAGATTACGGGAAGCTAAGGGCTTAATTCTACAAGAGCCTAAGCATTTTGTACTTCTAGAGCATAAGGAACCATCTAGAGGGTACAGAGTGGTTGTGGAAACCACTTCTTAAAACATAAGATTCATCTTAAGTACTGACAAGAAAGTGGCATATCCTATTCCTGAAGGCTTAGAGAATAGTGTAAGTAGGACAGTGAAGCAAAACAAGTACTATGTGAATTGTTTTAAGGTGAAAAACAGGTTTCTGCATCTTTTAAGAGATCAGCTTCTGGATGGAATTGCAGGAGACTATGTCAATACTCCCTATTATAGTAAAGCCATAATAATTTTCATTAATCACTATCAGCATCATTTTAGCTTTGTTTTATTTTCCTTCTATTGAATTCTTTCTTTTCACCAAGCTGAGCTTCTACAGACTAGTAAATACTTTTGTCAAAGGTATGGTTTAAAAAAAATGTGGAAATTTTAGCTTTTATCATTCAATTCAGACAGTTTGGCATTGCTTCATTTTCCATCAGCTTCATTGGGTGTGAGGTGCAGCATAATCTCAGAAGCTCACCAGAAGTTTGATCTTACTATAACTTGGTGCTGAACATTGGGGCTGGGGAAGAGGCTGTGGTTTTGTGGATTAAGTGGCAGAAGTTTTGGTGTGTGCTTAGTACTGTCAGTGATGCTCTGATGTGTTTTTCAGGTCAAACAGATAGAGCTGCAGTTCACTGTTGGTGAAGCTATTACCAGTGCTGCTGTTGGAACCAGCTCAGTGGCTGCACGGGATGCATGGATGGTCACAGAGGAGGAGTATATCCCTCCTTCAGGTAGGCCTTCCTAATGTAGGAGCTGGGTTGGGAAATGTCTGAACAAACACTTGGCCCCAAGCTTAATTTCTGTGTGTTTGGTTTATAACAGGACATGCAAGACAGTTTCTGTGTTTGTGGTTTTATACAGGTTGTTTTACCTCTTCATGTCCATCTGCTCAGAGGGAAGAAGACTTCATGCATGGGCTGTTTAAATATTAGCTTCTTATGTAATTCATTGCCACATGACTTTGTATTTGTTTCTTTTTCTTTTTTGTTTGCCATGTTGAGTTAGTTTTGGGCTTTTAATACACAGATCTTTTGAAATACCATTTTGAAGCCTCAACAGGAAAGTAGGGTTATAAAATCAAATTCCAATAACTTCAAGTGATACAATTAAGTAAAATGTATGTGCAGTAAATGCAGAAAGTCTGTTTAAGGACTAAGATTCTGTACACATTGAAATTCAAGTGTGATGAAAGGCTAGCTTCAAATCAGGCAACTGTAAATACCAGTTTTGGACCAGAAAACACATGTTTTAATTTTGTTGGAGTGGTCCACCATGCTGAGCATGTGGTGGAAATTAAACCGTGCCATTGCTCCAGAAATTGTGAGTCCTAACAAAAAATAAGTTTTGCCCTAAGTCTTAGGTAATGCGAATAGTACGTCTTCTTGGCCACAGGCTCTGAAACATGTTCATGAAGAGTTAGGAGGATTCTGTATTTCTGTTATTTATTCTACTGTTACTACTTTCCCTGTGACTCCAGTGACTTCCTAAATAAGCAGAGATTAAGGTGTCACCTGAGTACTCTTGACTTCACTAGGATTTTCATTATTTTCATTAAAATGAGTGTGGACAGTTCTCAAAGTTCCTCCCCTCCGCTTTTATTTTTTTCATATAGATTTAAAAGTGAATGATGTGGTGCCCTGGGTCCTAGACCTTATTTTGAACAAGCACATCATCAGTCCCAACCCACATGTTAGGCAGGCTGCTTGCATCTGGCTTCTGTCATTGGTGAAGAAGTTGAGCACCCACAAAGCAATTAAGGTAAGAAATATGCTTTTTCCTAACACTGGCTCCTTGTCCCTATTTTTGCTTCTCATCTTGTTTCTGTCTCTTCCTCCCCTTCATTTCTATTGTGTCTTTTCTGCCCATGCTGGTACGGTCCATACTGAGGTGTTTTTGAGATACCTCTTGACCTATCTTCTGTTTCTAGAGAAACAGACTGTCTCTCAGATGAGCGAGGGTGTTTGTCACCTTTGGAAACATCTGACTTGCATTCAAGTCAGAGTAAGCTCAATGTAAATAGGTGTTGTAAAATGAAGCAGTGCTACATCTTCCCTTTGGAAGAAGAGTTTGGTATCTGTATAGTGTTTTCCCACTAAATACTGGGAAAATATTTAAGAGAGGTGTAGGAGGGGAAAAAGAAGGAGAACATAACTTATTTGTTTCACAGTGTTTACCTTTGGTACCTAGGAGCAGTTATGACATGCTTTCATGTACTGTGTATTTTTGGTATGCTTTGTGAACCTGTTATTTAAAGTGTTTGTCTCTAATGAGAGAATGTGAAAAGTCCTATACAAGGACCAACTAAAACATTCCCAACCAGAATGTCCTCTGTCTGCATAGAAGTACTATGGATTGTGATGGGACCAAGTAACCATTTTGTACTCCAGAGTTTGATAAAGAGCTTTGGGACAAGCTGCTTTGCAAATACAAGCTTTTATATGTAAAACATTGTCACATACTGCACTCACCTAAAAAGTGCACCTTGTAGGGAAGTGGCAAAACTCACCATTTTGGGGATGAGCAAAGCCCCATATGGCTGCAAGCCAGATTTATGATGCATTGCTGCCTTATATTAAACGAGGAAAATAACATATGTGGTTTACTAATGGAATGGTATATGTACGTGGTGAGCTGGACAATTAACTGTTATCTTCTGTGAATGCCAGTCAGGCTGCTACTTGCCTGTCTGGAAAGAGGGGCAGTTCTTATGATAGGTATATCTCAAATGGGCTACTCCATTGATACAGTAGCCTCTGGTTATCTGTTAGAAACTTGCCAGTAGACCAAAACAAGGATGCAAAATAATGTTCTTTTTTCTTATCTTACAGTCTCATCTCAAGGATATTCAAAGTGCATTTGTTTCAGTTCTGTCAGATAGTGATGGTAAGTACTGTAGCATCTTTGACTTGGGTCTTTTCATGGGCATTCACTAGACTGGAGGGAATCTTTCAATAGGCAGAAAGTCAACTACACTCTGTCACCATTAAAAGATGACTGCAGAAACTTACCATTTCTTATGTTAATAGGTATGATTTAATTTCTAGGCATCATGTGCAGAGATAAGAAGCACAGCTTTTTTGTGTGTTTGGCTAAAAAGTGCACCGAATTTTCCACTTTAGACCTGTAACAGTAATAGAAGTGGTGTTACTTCTGCTCTGTTTTGGGCAGCGGGATGTATATCGTAGAGTTCACCATGGACAGAAACTCTGAGACCTCTTCAAGCTAGCATATTTTGGCTTACAGCTCTACCTATGGCAGCTAGTGGAAAGAATGACATCCAGCAGCCTATGCAAAGCTCACTGAAGCTGAGGAGAGTATTACTGTGAATGATTTGAGGTGCCACTAGCATGTCAGAATGCATATAGCTCTTGGAACTCTTTCTGCTGTTTCAAAACTTCTAGTAACAATACTTACATGAAGATGTCACCTAATTTGAAGGGGTTTATGCCTTCAGAACAACTTGCAGCTTCAGAATGGAAAATTTATGTCATGACACACTAGATTTGCGCTTGAATGGAGAGCTGTGAAGTGCAGCACAGAGTTGTGTTTGCTATATCCTGATTTTAGTTGAACCTTACTTTTGAAATTTGTGTACTGCTTAGTTACGTGCTTATCTTGAATTTTGCTTGGTAAAATCTCTTGCAGAGCTTAGCCAGGATATTGCTTCAAAAGGTCTTGGGCTGATATATGAACTAGGAAGTGAACAGGATCAACAAGAGCTAGTCACTACACTCATTGATACCCTTATGACCGGGAAAAGGTACAGTAACACAGTGCAAGAGTACTCTTGAGTTATGTGTCTGGTGGGAATAAAAATCTGCCTCCTTTTTGTGAGGAAGGAGATGGAGCCAAGGGCAAGCAAATATCCATTCTCGGAGAGTCAAACTGATTCATTCCTTAAATCAGACTAGAGTAATTTGTGACTGAAGTTGTTCTGGTTTTGTTCCGTTCAACAAAGCTTTAGAATAATTTAGGTGGTTCAAATGAGTTGAGATTTGGTCAGATTTGCTATTGCTGCATAGTGTAATTGCAGAGAGCAATGACCACTTGCAGCAATTCTGCACATTATTGTGAGTGTTGAAGAAGTGGTGACTTGCTTGTGCTGAAAAGCACTTTTTACTAAGGAAGTGTTGTTAATGGTCACTTGTTAGCTTTAGTACAAAAAATGCTGGTCTTACAAGACTCTTGGCTAGAGATCATGTTGGTCAGTATTGGAAGTGTTCTTTAATAGACTTGCCCTGTCTAATCTGGTGTAGGTTTGACCATTGAATGATAAAAAACTAAGCTTGGAGTGTAGAGATTCAGTGGTGGTAAGCAGAAAGAAATAAGATGAATGGAAATGATATTTTTAAATTTTGAAGTAGAGACTTGCTGTCCATTATATGACTCATGTCTGGACAGAACTAAAAGGTCATCATTCAGTATATTGACTTTCTACCTTTGCACAGCAGAACTCTCACTTGCTGTGATGTCTCCTTAACATTACATGTGATGCAGGTTAACGACATTCCTTGCAGTGTGTGTAGTTTTGCCTGCATGTATGTTTTTTGTGGGATTGGAGCTGAAAAAAGCGTGAAGTTCCTAGTTAATTAAACAAGATTACCTGTCCTGTAGTGGGCAGTGTATTCGGTTGTAGAGTTTGGTAACACTAATACTGGACTTCTTTTCTATCAGAGCTAAGCATGAGATGACTGGAGAAACTGTGGTATTTCAGGGAGGTCTGAGTAAAACCCCAGATGGGTAAGTTTACTGGTAGTCTCTGACAGAGACAGTCTGTGCTGAAACAGAGTTCTCTAAAAAAATCTGCTTCCTGACCTTTTGTTCCTTCTTGTTTTCTGAGTTACTGTAACTATTTCTGTGTAATAGAAGTGTGCTACTCTCCTTTCTCTGCCTGCTTTAGGATGTGAATTGAAAATAGTTTAAGGTGTTGCAGCATGTCTACCTAAAGATAGTAACACTGATTTCCCTTCTGCTTTTCAAAGTCAAGGTCTTTCTACCTACAAGGAGCTTTGTTCACTGGCTAGTGACCTCAATCAGCCAGACCTGGTGTACAAATTCATGAATCTGGCCAATCATCATGCCATGTGGAATTCTCGGAAGGTAATACTCTGCTTTCATACAACTTCCATCCCCACTGTGAACTCTGGAAATAGAAATCCGTTTCTCTACTCCTGGTTATATGTTTTATGACTAACTGCATATGGAGGATGTGGGTGCTTTGGTATTGGTCCAAGGCAAATTTAGCAGGCTGGGAAAAAAAGTCAGGATTATTTGAAATTCTTAAACCGGAACTTTGGTATCAGTGTGTTCATATAACCCTACATTCCCCTCTGAATCAACTGACAACCTTTTATTTTTTTCAATGTGCTTAGAAAGACAATCCTTAATGTGTTCAAACAGTGATAATGTTTTAAAAACTGGATGAATTTTGGGATGCCAGGGAAAGTGATCTTTGTTATGTAAGGAGGCAGAGCAAAAAGTAGTCAGCAAGTTGCTAAAAAGCACTGTTGTTAGAAGCATCCCTTTTTAACTCAGCTTTTGGTATTTTAAAGCAGCTGGGAGCTTTAGCAAAGCCAAAATATTATTAGATCTATTTCCAGGTGAAAAAAGGAGCATGATAAGTTTTGAAGATCTAGTGTACTCTTCAGAGTTTTGACATGGGGACTGTTCACTGGCTTTACAGAATTATGGAAGAACTTGTTTTGAGTCTCTGGTAACACCACTTAATGCAAAAAATAAGTCTCAGCTTTAACTCTGATCAGAGTTTGACAATTCAGCACATCTCTTAAACCTTCCTCAGCACTGTGACTTCAAAAGTACGGGAACGCAGTTAGGTTCCTGACCTTTGTGGAATTTCTCCAGCCAGGATGAGTCAAGAAAATTTACTCAGGAAGTGTGGGTTGGGCTTTGGAATTTGAAGAATTTACAGAATCTTTTAAGTTGGAAGGGACATCTGGAAATCTGTGCTCTAAAGCCCCCCTCAAGAGCTAAACAGAGGGTACTGTTCAGGGCCTTGGAGGCAATGCCTTGCTTTTCCTTATGCTTCCTGCAACTTCTTGCTTTTCATGGCAGTGGTCCTCACTTAAAATGTGTCTTTATTACTGTTTTCTAGATTAACCCAAACAACACATCCTGTCTTGTGGAGTCCCTAATGTGGGATTTTGAGTGGCAGCTTTTGACACCACAAGTCAGAAACATGCAGTCATCAGAGGCAATCGCTGCATTGCCTTTATTGAGTAATCTCTTCTTGGGCTATTCTGCCAAATCCCGTGGGACTTCACAAGCAAGCATCATTTCCTCTGTTTTAGAAGTGGCAGTGGAACTGAGAGTTTTGGAGAGAGAAAAGATCATAGAAGAATATTTAAGCTTAAAGTAAACATGGACAGATGCAGAATTATAATTCCCAGAAATTTCAGGTTTTAGAAATAAGGCGGAGCTATTTTGCTTTTAGTTTTTCAGTTCCTAAGTTATTCTAATTCTTCTAAATCAGCCAGAATTGTAAGGAAGCTGTGGCCCAGCCTCACTAGTTTTGCCAAGAAAGAATTTCTTTTGGAAGATTGTGTTTAAATTTTCATAGTTTTAATTCACCAGTACTGCTTTTGCAAATGAGGCTTGAAATAAAGGTTGGAAGAAAGTTTTGAAGTAGTATGTTGTGTGCTGAGTGTGATTGCATGCCTGAGATCACTGTGGTACTGTAGCACTGAGGATGGCCTAATACTAGTACCATTCTAGAGCTTTTGATTTGGTCTGTGTCCGAGCCATGTCAGTCAGCTTTGACCCTGGATGTGGTGTGCCCATGAGCAATAGCTGAACAAATATTATTTTTTTGTCATTTCAGGGAGCAGCTTTTGGTTTCAATGTCATAGCTGCCAAGGCTGGAGAGCAGCTGGCTCCATTTCTGCCCCAGCTTCTTCCCAGGCTCTACCGTTACCAGTTTGACCCCAACCTGGGCATTCGGCAGGCCATGACCAGTATTTGGAACGCGCTGGTCACTGACAAGGCGATGGTGAGTGACTAGCAAAGTGCAGCAAGGGGCTTTGCTGCCAGCCAGCAGCATATGGGAGATCCTCATGGGGCAGATGCATTTGGTGAGAGGAGGGGCAGCGCATGAAGGGGTGAGGTACTGCACTGACTAGGAGGTGTTTGAATCCATGGAGGAGCTTGGAGCTTGTGCAGATGTTTTGCACTGTCTCTCATACGTGAAAGGGTATTGCAGAGCTTGTTTGTTCAGCCAGCATTAAAATTTATGATTTACTTAAAGTGGGGTCTTTCCGCTATCATACTGCTTAGATACTGCCTATGAGATGCTTTTCAGGAATCCTTATGGTCTAAGATGCCTCCCTAAGGGAAAAGCATGTAAATATAATTCCTTAATTCTTAAGAGGGTGGAAGCCCATGGCTGGAGGCTGTTCCATCAGTTTGAGGTGAACTCCTCCCAGGTGTATTTCAGGAATAAGTGATTTTCATAAGATGCCCTTGCTCTGGTTCTGCAAGGCTTGGGATTGTGTTTGTTTTTTTTTCTTCAAGGAAAGCTGATCTTAATGTGAAGTCATTCACTCTGATCCCTCATCAAAGCACAGCTGCTTCTTGAGTAAATAAGTGTTTGGTGTTGCATTTTAACAGTTCATCTGATAAAGGCCTTAGGGGACTTCTCTTGTTGCATCTTTCACAATGTTAGCACTTGAGCAGTGCAGAGAAAGGCGTTTCTAAAGCACAGTTGGAGAAAGTTTGCACAGCACTGGCAAACATTAGTTCATATGATGTGTCTGAAAGCAGGTTGTATTGTCCAAAAGGACTCTTTTTACAAAATACTAGACAAGGATGCATAGCTATGCTTGTTTCATGATTTTTCATTTTTTTAATTTCAGGTTGATAAGTCTATGAAGGAAATTCTTGAGGATTTGATCAGTAACCTAACCAGCAGTCTTTGGAGGATCAGAGAATCCAGGTATTGCTAGGAAAAGTATTAGATTTGTCTTTGAATTTGGTTCTTTTCTCTTGTTCACCATAAAGAGGGGGAAAAGAGGACATATCCTTTCATCAGGATAGAGCCCAGCCATGTAGCCTGCCCTTGGAAGTGTGATACAATCTTGAAGCTGTTTGCCTGAAATGTTTTATTGCATGTGTCTTTATACTAAACAACATTTTCTGAAGAAGGAGTTTTCTGGTTACTAGTTCTTGCCTATCCTTGAATCTGAAATAATGCTTTCTCTTAGAAAACCTTGTCAATCTGACAATTATGTACTTGGTAGCAGGATGCCATTTTTAATAAACTGCTTTTTATTTTTAATGGTTTGTAGCTATGCTGTATTGAAAACCTCCATTTTAGTTTCAGTTCCAAACTTTATACCATTTTGGCTTCTTCTTACAGTATGCTTAAAGAAAAGAGGATTAAAACAGTTTTGTCACTGGAATGTTGTAGCAGTTTTCACCACAGCAGCCTTTTTCACCTCCTGTCACTTGTTTCAGGTTTTATATGAACAACTGAGCTTTTTTTTCTCAGCTAAAGGCGACATTCTTGTGACAGAGTCAATTTAGCATATGGGGAGAGTAAGGGGTGTGAAACAGCTCTCATTTTTCTAAACTGTTTATTTATATTTATGAGCATATCTATATATATACCTATATGAAGTAAGAACACTGTGTGAAAGAAATAAAATTCTGTGTTTGCAGTTGTTTGGCACTAAATGACTTACTTAGAGGAAGACCTTTGGATGACATCATAGACAAATTTCCAGAGATCTGGGAAGTCCTGTTCCGAGTGCAAGATGACATTAAGGTAATGGTACTGAGAACTGAATAGGAATCTCAAACAGTACAGTGATCAAGATCTGTTTAATGAGAGATTTTCTGACAAGTCAGCTTGAAGCCAATGGGAGTTTTGAGTATTAAGCAGACTAGAAATTCATGCTCCTTGAAAGTAAAATTTCCATGCCACCTTGGAAATTCTCTTTATGTTTGAAGTGCTGGATTTCGTTCCTGCTGTGCCTTATTCCAGGTGATTTGAGATTTTTCCTTGCTATAAAAGAATTCCTGAGTAGATGCTTAACTTTATAATACAGAAACATTTATTTTGGGCTGCTAGTGTGCTGAACCTTCCAGGTTTCAGTTCTGTCAGTGTACTAATTGTACCAGATACTCAGATGGACCAAAGCCAGAATTTCTCTTAATGATGATCTTCCTTTTAACAATTGAACTTTCTTTTAACGATTGAACTTTCTTCTAAAGATATTACTTCTTTGTATTAAGTATTAGCCATGAAGATAGCCTTGTCTGTTCTAGTGTTCATACTTATCAATTAATATGAATCATTCTGTAAGAATAAAAATAACATTAATAACTGTTGACTGCTTTATTTAGGAGACTGTACGAAAGGCGGCAGAACTAGCCCTAAAAACTTTGAGCAAGGTAAAACTCTACAATTTTGTCAATACACATGTAGCCGAGACATGTATGGTTTTGATATGAGGAGTGACCATAGTCTATATTTACAGTAAACTGTTGTCTTCAGACAGTCTCTAGTGTAAGATCCAGGCTTGAAAGACTGAACAGCCCTCTAGAAAGCAATCATAATAAGCATTACCAGGTACTACCCTGTACTTTCATTGATGCTAGTGAAGTCCTGCTGCCTGATGTTATGCATGCAATGTTAAGCGTGAGATGTTAAGTCTAAACAAGCAAAGGAAGGATATAATAAACTGTGCTTTTTTCCTTAGTTGGGGCTGGAATTTAAGTATGCTTACTGTAACTTCAGCAGTTTAAGTATACTTTCTGTAACTTTACCAGTACCGACCTTGTTGACTGGGCCTGATGGTATGTCACTGATATGAAATGGAGTAATTGTGTATGGACTTCTCTGTGATGCTGTTACTGACAAGGTTTTTGGGTATAGTACACATATATCACTAGATATTTTGTTTGGTGATCCTCTGAAAAAGTCACATTGATGGCAGTGGATCTAAAGTGCTGTGTTTGAAATCACAGTCTTCATAGTGCATGACATTTTAATGCTACAAAGTGAGGATCTGGTCCCAAAATATTCTGAAATGTTGCGATTGCAGAATCTGTTCTGATCTGGGACTTGCTGCTCTGCTGTGTGGAATGGTTGAGTCCCTGTGGCTGAGATAGACTGTCCTTCAACTGCGAGGCCATCCATTCATCCAGATTCAGGTCAAGGCCTGCTAGGCTCTGAATTTGCCTTTTCTGGAAGTGAATTGTAGTTGAAACACTTTTAGGGATGACTCTTAGGGCTTAACTACTATGTGGAGCGAAGATGAAGGTGTAACAGAGCCTGGGCTTGGCTGTGAGCAGTTTGTCTAGTTGCTCTTAGCTTCTTCTGTCTGAAGGAGAAGGTGCTTTAATATAATCTGAGAGGGAGATTTCTACATGTTTGCAGCACTGATTCTCACCTGTCCCCAGGTCTGTGTGAAAATGTGTGACCCCTCTAAAGGAGCAGCGGGTCAGAAGACGATAGCTGTGTTGCTCCCTTGCCTCCTAGACAAAGGAATAGTAAGCACAGTTGCTGAAGTCCGATCTCTAAGGTTAGTTTTGCGCCATGTAAGTTCCCTGGGGGTCAGGTCATGACTTGTCCTGAAGACACCAAGCTTATTCACCTGAGTTGCAGAGTGTTCTTTCTGTTTGAAGTGACAAGTTGCTTCCCAAAAGAGCTTTCCTGCTGAGTTCTTTTTTTACGGAGTTTAAGCAGCAGCTCGGAGAACTCTGGCTATCTTTTGGGAGTATGTGGCCTCTCTGCAAATGCCCAGATCCAGTTCCCAGCAGGAAGTTCTTTTCTCTCTGTACAAATGGCAGGCTGATCCAGAAGCTAAGGCTGTCCTTTGGGACTGGCATATCTGAGCTGGTTGCAAACAAAAGTTCCCATGGTTCTTCAAACAGTCTGATTTCACAAGTACTTGTGAATATTGACAGTTCACGTCCCAGATGAGACTGCATTTGGTCATACTGTTTAAATATGTTGTACATCTTGTACCAGTTCAGTGTTGCTTGGTGTGTATGGACTTTATATGCTTGTCAGTTTATAACCTCGAGGGACAGAAAAACTGGAAAATTCAGAGTTGGAGGGTAGCTAGCTGGTCTTCACAAACATAACTATTAGAAAGGCTAGAAGGCTTCTAAAAAGAGAATATTTCTTGAATGTTTTTCATTTCTTTTGAAGATATGAAAAGCTTTAGTCAAAAAACAGCATGAGAGGTGTGATCAGTCTGAAACTAACGAGTAGGGTTTGAATAGATTACTGCAACTTGTCTTTTCTTGGGCAGAGACAATGGATGTCTCAGTGCTTGTTTAAAACACACATCTTTCTAAGAGGATGTGTTATTTCTTCCCACATTTGTCTGCAGTACTGCCTCTTTGCCCATTCCCTTTGTGATTACAGGGTCAAAGTAAACAGTCTTGGGCCAAAATATACATTACATCCCTTGGAAGTTCAGGGCTAGGGAATAATTTTGTTTAAGCAAAATTTACACAGGGTTTTGTTTGAAGGAACATATACTGGTATATCTGGATTACAGTAGATCAGAGAGGCTTTTCCGATGATCAGTCTGTGTGTATTTCTTTTGACCTTCCCTTTAATCTTTTTCCAGTATTAACACTCTTGTGAAGATCAGTAAAAGTGCTGGGTCTATGCTGAAACCTCATGCACCAAAACTTATCCCAACCCTGCTGGAGTCCTTGAGTGTGCTGGAGCCTCAAGTCCTTAATTATTTGAGTCTTACTGCAACAGATCAAGAGAAAGTAAGTGCAGCTATAATGGGGAAGAGAGATATAAGCAGAGATAACAAAGATTTAATCTTCATTCAGTGAATGGAAAAAGAGCAAATTTGGTAGAGAGGTGTTCAAAAAGCAAAGTGAAATAGCTAATAAGTTACAAAAAAGTTTGGTTACAGAATATGGATGGACAAATCTGGGAGGTTTTTTTTGAAGAACTGGGATTATTTTTATTCTTTGGACCACTGTATATTTCCAAAATAGACAGTTTTAGTAATCTCTTCTTAAATGTCACTGCTGTTTCCCAAGGGATTGACTTCAGGACTTTATATAACTTAAATTGAAAGGTGTGCCATAGCAATATCAGCTGGAAGTGGATGTTGTCAGCACCATGTCCTTTAATTGTTGTCAAAGAACCATATTCATCAATCACGGGATGGTGATTGAAACTCATTGGATAGAAACAAATTTAGCTAATTTTGTTGTGGGCAGGGAAGAGGATCAATTAGATTAGCCCTTTGCAAATAAAAAGGGAGTGAACAATGTAAACAGTTTAATGTGAGGTTTTATCTCTTCTTCCACACTTTGTTTTCACTTTGTTTTCCCTTCCTCTAGAACATCTGCTTCTGAAAGGAAAACATCATAATCTGTAGAGATAATTGCTTTCTTCATGCATCTGAAATAGATTTTAGTGTAAGGTCGTGAGTTGCAGCTGGTGTTGTTGCGCTTTCTACTGTCTTCATGTTGTGTTTACACTTGGATATGTTTGGTGTTTTTTCCTGTTTTTTCTTTTTATTTTAGACTGCAATGGATAGTGCCAGACTTAGTGCTGTCAAGTCATCCCCCATGATGGAAACAATTAACATGGTAAGTGTTGTAGAGGAATAAGAATTAAAATGGAAGCTTTACAGAATATCTCTTCAGGGTTCATCTTCTTATCATGTTTCCATGTGGCTGGCTATCCACTTCCTTTTTGATGTACAGACTTCTCATCATGCCACCAGTGCTTGCCCCTCAGATCAGTTGTGAATAACTGAGTAACAGATGGATTGCTTCTTCATCTGAAAACCTGCCTGCTTTGATTAAGAGGGCATCTTTCAAGTACTTTTCTTTGGATGGGAGCTTAGCTGGTTCTGGGTTATGTTAGCTAGCCTTTCTCTTCATCTCTGGCCCCCAGCTTCAAAAGCAATTTCTCACCTGGGTCTTCAGTTGATGATAGGCATTGCTGGTAAGTCATAAATGCTGTTCAGCCATTGCCTTGTGGTGCCTAAGAAATTCCTATCTGGGCCTTGCCCATACTTTCATGGTGGAGATATTTAGAGAAAATGCTATCACTGGAAGCACTGTCAGCACTGGTGTCAGATGTTTGGCACCAGAGTTTTCTGCTGCTGGAATAGTTGCTGATGCCCAGATGTTGTGCTGTAGGATCTGTCCCATCAGAGAACTCCCTGTCCTCTGTAGAAACCTCCCCCTTCCCAAAAAAAGGCCCCTCTTTTCTGCTCAGGCATTGCACGCAGCCAGGGGCATGTGGGCAGGTACAGAATATGAAGGTTGAGAAGTTTTAGGGGAGTTGTAGTCACCAGAGCAATTTATTGTTTCCTCAACTTATGGAAAAACATCAGGAAGAGCAAGACCTCCTGTACGTAACAGTGTGTGGAGTTGAGTTTTGGTGTCAAGTGAAGTGGTCTCTATAAATAGAGTTTAAACCCTGTAGGCTGCAGCAGCTGCTGCTGTCCCTCCTTCAGGCCATGCCGCACCCTGCCAGCCCTGGGGGAACAGCTGTGGTGCCCTGATCACTGATGGGAATTTTGTAGGGTAGAGGAGAGGTAGTAATGGCTTCCCTGGAGTATTGTGAAGATATCCTGTTTATGAGCAATCTCCTTTATATTCTGGGGCTGGCTGGGAGATTATATGGATAATTTCCTTCACCGTACCAGTGATGAAGGAGGAAATAACAGTTGATCTGACTCTGGAAGCTCAGTTACCTTCAGTTAGAGAGTGCCAGTAACATGAGGCTTTCTGTTTTGCCCAGTGGCATTTTACGCATAGCAGATTAAAAATTGTGACATCACTTTTGCACCTTTATGTCATTTATGCTGCTTCTTTGTCTTGACCTGTTTAAAAACTGTATTGACTGGTTTCATATAATTGTCTAGTTTGGATATGTTATTTCTTCCTGGTTTCAGAGAGCTGGGGAAATGTTGGGCTTTGTCCTATGAAACAGAGGGCCTTTGCATCTCATTCTCGCTAGCATGTTAGTTTCAAGCTTCCTGAAGAGTTGGAGTCAGGAGCTCATCAGTTTCAGAAAATGATAGTTTTAGCAAGGTCAGCTCAGCAGAGAAGTGGGACAGAAGAATCTGTGTGTAGTGGAATCCACTTCATGTTGGCTTTTTCTCATCATGCAGCAAACTCTTGTGATTCAGCTGAGGGCCAGCCAGAAGTGCTGAGGCAGCCTCTGCTAGAAATCCACCAACTTAAGCCTGCCATCATTACCTTTATTTTTTCTTTTTTTTCTCTCTCCCTGTCTCTTGCCCTTCTCTAGAGCTTGCAGTATTTGGATGTGTCTGTCCTTGGTGAGCTGGTCCCTCGGCTGTGTGAGCTGATCAAAAGTGGAGTTGGCCTTGGCACAAAGGTATGTCGGTGGTTTTAATAGTTCTTTTGGAAATGAGGAAGGGAATGTAGAGCAGGGTCAATGTAAATACGGTTCCTTTGACTATGTCTTTTAAAACAACAGCTTGGGTTCATATATACTGGAGTCATTTGACATCTGAGTCCCACTCCACTACATCACTCTTCTGAATGTGTGCTGCTCTAGCCTCCTCTAGGCTACATGGCTGCTGTGCTCTGTGACACATGAATGCAGAAGGTTGTTCTTGATTGCTGCAAATCTTCTAGGATTATCTATCCTGAGTGTGGGTCCTTTTTCACTTCATGTTTTGCAAACTTTTACTGCTTCTACTTTTACTGCTTTTGGATTATGGGAATAGAGGTGAATGAGTGTAGGTCATGTCTTACTAGTGCAAGTAGCACCACAGCAAGTATTAACAATAATAACCAGCGGCAAATATTGGTTTATCTTACCTTTGTTTTCCCTTGCAATCTTCCAGGGGGGCTGTGCCAGTGTAGTTGTGTCATTAACCACACAGTGCCCTCAAGACTTAACACCTTATTCAGGTAAGGTTTGTCTCTTAGTGTTAGGTTTTAAAGGTACTTTTTGTTGCTGTTGTGTTTCTTCCCTTGAGTTTAACACAAGAATGATCTCTACATGTGTATTTTTATCAGAGAGCTATTTGAAGTTACCTTTTTTTTGTTTGAGACTGGCATGCTCAGAGTAGGTTCAGTACCTCACAAAGTTGGAAAAGGTAGGGGAAGGAATTGAGGGAATTCAGTAGAACTGAGCAGGAGTAGGCAAAAATATTTCTTTATTTTCTTAGAGCAGTCTAACAGTGCCTTTGTTAGTGCAGCACTGTCAATATGCACTTGTTTCTTGAACTTGAGCTGTGGGTGGACCATGAACAGTGACTCTGCTTCATTGGGTCTCTTCTGATAGTAGAAAGACTACAACTTTTCTGTTGCAAAATAGAAATGAAGCTGAAAGCATGATCAACTGTAGTTCTTGCATATAGGAACACTATCAGTCAAGGTTCCCTAAACACTAGCACTAGTTTAGACATAAGGACTTACAACCCCACATACATGCAATGAGGAAAAATGCATACATTCAGGCAGTGTGATGATGCATACATTCAGGCTATTGTAATTCTTGCCATAGCAGTAAAACATGATGCTTTTGATAAAGTCAAGTCTATTCCAACAGGCAAACTTATGAGCGCTTTACTTAGTGGCCTGACTGATCGCAACTCTGTGATACAGAAGTCTTTTGCCTTTGCTATGGGGCACCTAGTCAGGGTGAGTTGGGCTTTAAGTTTTATTTTACTTTATTGGTGGTGTTGTATGAAATGTTTGAATAATTTCAGTCTCTTCCTTGTTGCAGACTTCCCGGGACAGTAGCACTGAGAAGCTGCTGCACAAACTCAGCAGCTGGTATATGGAGAAGGAAGGTATGTTGCTTTTGGGGTATTCACTTACAGAATACAGTGCAGAAAAGGTTCCTGGTGATAGCAAAAGCTAGGAAAGAAACGTTTCTGTATTGTGATGGTTGATTTCACTGTGTGAATAATTCCAATATAATATTAGACAATACTGTGCATTACTCTGCTTTCCAAGAGGCAAACCAAGCAATTAAAAGGATAATCCTGCTTCCCAGTCATAAAGTGCTTGTTTTGCTCCTTCAGAGCCAGTTTACAGAGCAGGCTGTGCTTTAACTGTGCATGCTATGGGACGCTACAGCCCAGATGTACTGAAGAACCATGCCAAGCAAGTGCTGCCATTGGCTTTTCTTGGAATGCATGAAGTTCCTGAAGAAGAGAAAGGAGAGAAGGAGAATTCTACTCTGTGGACTGAGGTTTGGCAGGAAAATGTACCAGGTATGTTGTGATAAGAATTCTAAAGCTTTTTGGGAATCACAGGACAAGAAATAGCATGCTTTGTGGAATTCCATTTTGAAAATACAGAGTTCTCGTGTTAAGAGATTAACTTATAACCATTTTCTTCCTTGCTCTAGGTTTCTTGTATGAAGGTTACCTTCTCTGGCTATGTAAAATAATTACAGGGGCATCACAAGGATGGACAGGCACAATAGAAGTATTTTAAAATTGTGATGCACTGAATGCTGCTGCAGTATAACCCTAATGATACAGATAACTAGACATCTTTGGAAATTTTGATGCCAGCCTTTAGGGGCTGCTGCAGACTTCAAAGTTACAGGGGCTTTGGCCTTTCTCTCTTGTTGGAGATCTCTGTGGTAATACCTATGGTTTTATCTTCAATGAACAAATCTGTGCTGTAGAAGTGCAGTTCTGTCTATAGAGGAATATCTGGATACATTATGGTATTGTTCTGCTGACACTTAGATTTCAGATCTGGCTCCTCAGTCACCAGATGATTTTTCTGGAGTCTGAAAAAGGTTTTCCAGTGACCTGTTCTTGGAAGAAAAAAATCCCCATTCCTTAGAAACAGGCTAGCAGTGTCTAGTGTCTGCTATATGGATGGACTGAAATGAGCTCTGTGTCTAAATACACAACAGAGACTTTATTTAGGATGCCTAGAAAAGAACCTTTCTTCAGCTAGGCTGGGAGGAATTCTTCATGCTTCTGCCTGAGGTAGACCTTTCTGATGTGTCTCATAGCAAAAAACCTTAGGAGATCTGCAACTGGTAGTTTTTGTTTTTTCCAGGGTAATGCTGGGCTTGTTCACTTGCGGTGTTTTTTGTTGTGTTGGTTTTTTGTATTTTTTTTTAGTAAGATCAAAAGTTTGTTTGTTCTGTAGCAAAATTACAGTTTTCCTCCATTTGACATGCAGGTACTCAAGGTGGGATCAGACTGTATTTGCAGGAGTTGATATCTATTACCCAGAAGGCTCTGCAATCCCAGTCCTGGAAAATGAAAGCTCAGGGAGCAGCTGCCATGGCATCAATTGCCAAAGAGACAGGCTCCCTTGTACCACCACATCTGGGAATGGTGCTCTCTGCACTGCTGCAAGGCCTGCCAGGGAGAACCTGGACTGGGAAGGTAAAGAGGGAATTGTCACCTCATGGTTTGCTATGAGCCTAGCAGCATACAGCCCTTGAGCCAGGAAATGCCATGTTCTCTGCTGCAGAGCAGCATGGTTAGAGTGCTGATGGTGGGAGTCTGCCTTTTATCCTGTGTTTAGCAGATACAGAAATGACTGGGAAGATAGGTAGGTGAAATTCACACTGCTTTAGGAGTTGGGTTCCTACTTAGACTAATTCCACTGCACCATTTGTAGCCTGGAGGAATACTAGCATGTGCTCAGAGGTGCTGCAAGGCCCCTCTCTGCTTCTAGTTCTGTGGAGATTGAAAGCTAAGTCCTCTGCAGGAGGAGTGGTAGGAGATAGACAGACATTGCTTCTCCAGACTGGTGTCACAGGCATGTTTCCCCACTGCCCCTTGCAGAACAACACAAAGATCTGCACTGTGCAGCAGGGCTGTGCATTTTGGCTATGTGGCGCAACTCAGTGATGTCTCTTTTATCATTGCAGGAGGAGCTGTTAAAGGCAATTTCCAGTGTCGTTTCTGTGTGCAGGTAGGTGGGTTGATTGAGATGGTACCCTCAGGATTTGAGGTCTCAAAAGGGAGGTTGTTGTACAGTCTTATTGCATATAGGGTACTAAGGAGATTCTAGAAAGTTTGTCATCACCATCCTGATGTCCTGTCAGCATGTGACGAGCATGTGATGCTTCAGAGAGACCTGCAGAGGTAAGTGGTTGATTTAGAGAGGAAAAGGAGGATATTGAGAGGCCACAAAGGCAAAGAGGAAAGCAGAGACTAAGAGGGAAGATGGAGACTTTAAATGGGAAAAGGAGGTAGAAGAGTAGTGAGGGAGCGAGTGCCTTGGAAGCATATGAGAAAAGAAGAAAATATAACAGGGAGAACAAATAGAGAGAAAGAGCAGCCCAGTGTAACTCCTGTTACAATTACTGGTAGGCAGTGGAGTGCCTGGACACAGGAATTAATTTGTCTCTGGGAGCAGCGGATTTTGGAAAGAGATTAACATGATAGTGTCCATGTGCCTTGCATTTCAGTGCAGAGCTGCAGAAGTCCGTGCCTGGTCAGCCCACCATCACAGATGTTGTCCAGGCTCTCCTGAAAGAATGTCGTAAAGAAAACCTGAAGTATAAGATGGTGGCACTGCGCTGTGCAGCTGGCGTGCTACAGGCAACAAAGGAAGATCGGTTCCAGGAACTTGCTGATATCATCTTTCCCATGATAAAGAAGGTGACAGTTCAAGTTCTTGAGTTTTGTCTATTTCAAAGCAGAACACTCAAGTCATGACAGTCCCAGTCATGCTGGCTGCATGCCAGCCTGCTGCCCAGGGGATTGATGATATGAGAGATTCCCCACACTTAGCCAGATCTTTGGTGGGGCTGAGTACCTGATAGCTGGTGAGCCCTGGGGTGGTTCTACCTGTGCTGCACAAACTCTGAATTAGCCCAACTGTTCTAGTCCTGCCACTGCCCTGTTACCACTCGAAAAATTATTTCCTGGCTACTCCACAGGTGCAAAAGGCTCCTGGGAAGCTGTGTAAAGTGCTTGTGTTTATCAGCAGAGCCTTGCAGCTCTTCAAGTGGACACATGTAGCACAGGGTGCCAGGCCACAGAGCCCACTGTGCCCCTTTGCAGGCTGCTGGCAGTGCCAGAGCTGGGTACGAGGGCTGGTGTGTGCAGACTGCAGGGGTAGACAGCTGCACTGCAGTGTGTTCCTAGCCTGCCCTCATACTTCAGTCAGTCACACCTTCCCCTGTGCCCTCTGCAGAACTCTCTGGAGAGCACGGGAGCAGCTTTTCCAAAGCATGATGAAGAGGATGAGGACATGAGGGAGAAAGAGGTTCAGATGGAGTCCCTGATCTGTGCCTTTGAGACCCTGGGCAAAGCCTGGCCGAGGAGCCCAGAGACACAGCGTAAGTCAGCTGATGACATGCAGAACAAACTATTTTCTCTTAAAATGAAAAGTGGAAGAAGGGAAGGACCTGGAGATCATATGCATAGTGAGAAGAGTGCAGGAGAAAAGATGCAGGATCTCACTGCAGACAGCTTTTAAGGGTCTTCAGTGGGAGAGCTGCCTCAACAGCTTTCCTGCACAATAACCCATCCTTGGGAAAAATCTTTACTCATCTTAAATTCACTTCACAAAAATGTTCTGAGTTTATAGATACGCAGGATAAGTAAGGTGGCTTGCTAATGAAAAGCAGCTTAACTCTACTGCTCACATTTATGTTTGCATCAAAGGTGGTACAAGGTGGAAGAATTGGGAATACCTGGATAAGAATGGGAAAAAGTTGCTTTTATTAGCGTGCCCAGACTGTGTAATGTAGCTGTTTCATCTGCCAGCATTTGTAATGAGTGAGCTGACGTGGTGAAGATTTTCAGGGTCACTCATTACAGGATGTTGACTTGATCACATGCAGTGATTAGCCTGATGCCATTTGTTGAGGAGCACTTTGGAGACAGACCAGTGTTTCCTTCTGCCTTTCCCTGTGGTGACATGGTGATGTCCTTACTTTCCCACAGGTTGCTATCGCCAGGAATTTTGCAAGTTAATGTGTGACCGTCTGAAACTCAGCACATGGAAAGTGCAGCTTGGAGTGCTACAAGCCATGAATGCCTACTTTCAAGGGTAATTCTTCTTTCTGCAATCCACTTTAGTGACTTGTCTTCTTGTTCTTGCTTGAAACTGTTTAATGAACTTTATGGCACTGAATTCTTGGAAAAACTGAACCAGACTTCTGTCCCAGTGATGCAGGGTGCCTGACTGTTTTTGCATTTGACAGGCTGATGCTGTTTGATGAAGAGCACTCTGACCCTGTGGCTTTGACAGAAATACTGTTGGAAACCTGTTCCTCTATCACCCATTCTTTAGGTAAATGGACTTCTCCTGGTTTGTGATGGATGATTAATTGCTTGTTAATACCGTTGTCCTCTGAGGGTTTGTGTGGTAGAGGAAATGCAGAATAAGCAGAAGCTGTCAGATGTAACATTTAGTTGTTCCTAGCACTGCAGTTTGATTAGTGAAGTTGCAGTGTTCAAGACAGTATTGTGCAACATACAGTTCACAGAGGAGTGCATTCCTTTGGTGCAAGAGAGCTCTGCAAGGGGAGGGAGAGGCAGACAGCAAACCTCTCAGAACACAGTCAAGCGATTCCTGATTTAATGAAACCCAAGCTTTTCTCCTCCACCATTCAGACATATCCAAAAGATTATCATAAATTCTCTCAGCCAGTGCATGAAGCTCCAAAGCTTAGAGGCAGTTCGTGCTCTACTGAAGCAGGGCACCCATATATAAGTGCTGCTTGTGTCATACTGACAGTCATGGGCCTCTTCATTACTTTGGTAGTGTTCCCAGTTGTCCTGTCACTGTAACAGTGCCCCATATTTCATACCTGCATGTGATCTGGTTTCTGATGTGCCTGAAGACAACACCTACATTAGTGCTAGCTAACAATTCAGAGACCTCTTTGGAGAAAGTTTAAGTATCCTCACAAAATGACTAGGGTCCTCACATTAGTAAGATTTTAGCTAAGAGACCTTTTTGTGACAAGCTTGTGCTTGATGGCTGGCATGGTGTTTATGTACCCTCACTTAATGCTACTTATTAAGATTTGTATGGTTTCTAGCCAGTACAGCTAGAACATTCTGTTGCACACAGAAGTTGTCAGCCATCACCCTGCAGCTGTGGCAGGTTTTTGTTCCCAGTTGGAATATGTAAGGAACAGTAGCTCTGTGGTAGTGGCAGAGGCAACATCCAGTTGCCATTCAAATGAGCCTGGTGTTCAAGTGGGCACTGCAGACTGACAGGACAAACAATAACAGTGAACTGTATTAACAAAAGTGGTCTGGAGATCACAGAGGTGGCTACTTTAAGGTTTGTAAGCATTTTGTAAGGTTTTTGTAAGCATTTGGTTCTCAATGTGATTTTGGGTTTTCTTGTCTGTTTTCTTTAAATCCCTTAGAAAACAAAAGCTACATGTCCATAAGAACAGAAGCTTTGTCTGTGATTCAACTGCTTCTCACCAAACTACAAGGTGAGACTTTCTACTTACCACCTGGAAAAGCCACTGCTCGTAAAGATGGCTCCTGGCTGTTTGGCCTGTACCTCTGGAGAGATGGCCTTACCTTCTGCTTGCAGCACTGGGCAATTCTGGGGAAACTGGGACTTGGAAGTAGGAGAGGCCTTGAAGTAATTGAGGCTAATATCAAGCTGGATACTCCTTTGGTGAGGAAAACATTCAGTGTGGAGCTCACAGAACTGTCTTGTCAGATCTATTATGTTCAGTCTCCATAGAGGGGGGAGCTCCTCTTAGTACAGAAGAGTGATTTTTAACTTCTCAGTGTCAAGTTTGTTTTCTCATTATTAGTATTCAAACCTTGCAGAATTGACTTCATAGGGTGAGGCCATCTTAGGTCTCAGGTTCACACGTGTCTGGAGTTGTTATGGAGCAAATTTTTCCTTTGGGTTTCTGGTACTTATGTCATGTTTCCTTTATTCTGGCAAAAATCCTACATGCCTCTTTCATGAGCAAGTTGCAACACAGGAAACATGGTTCTCCAGGCCCTTGTGTTCACACATTACAGGCTTAGACAATGACATCTGGTCTAGAGGGGTGCAACTCCCTGGTAGGAGACAGGACATGCATCTGAGCATCCAGGTGAATCTGAGTTCTCCTGGAAGCACAGTATGGACTGTGAGTGAAAGGTCGAAGCAGTCACTCTTTTAGCATGTCTGGGGAAAGCAATGTCCTTTTGGAATTAATTGTTTTCTTTACTGGTGTTCATGTCCAATGTCTGTCTGCCTTTTATCTGCACAGAAGCTCAACAGTGGGAAAGCCTGACACAAGAGAACAGAGAGCACCTCATTCGTTCGTTGTCTACAATGGCATCAGACAGCAGACCTGAGCTACAAGAAAGGGCATTTGTGTTGAAGAAAACACTTGAAAATCTTGACTAAGTTGTAAAACATAAATTTCAAAGTGCCATGTAAAACAAAAAGAAAAAGCGCAGTGGTCTGAAAACCAATTGGGGAAATGAAGATTACTCTGTAGGATGCATCATTCCTGGCCAAAATAAAAATAATGCCTTAAATTCTTTTCCCCGTTAATATTATTTTTACTCTTAAGCTGATTGTTAGCTGTTTTATCAGCAAATACCTCTGTCTGCCCAAGAATGTTTGTAAACGTGCAACATAAAAAATGCAAGAGCAAGACAGTCTTTTTTAAATCGGCAGAAGAACGTTGCTCAGACACCATTTGTCCTTCAAAAAAACTGCTGGAAACCCACCAGCACAGAAAGTGAAAAGCATATGTAGTTTTCACATTTTTGTATGTAGAGGTCTATTAGATGGTGTCTACTCCAGTAGTGTTGGTGTCTGTTTTCTGTAGAGAACAAAACACTTCCCTTGATTAGGTCTGTGTTCAACTCCTCTGGCTTCCCAGGGGCAGGGTTTTATCTGACACCCACCTCTGCTTCTGTGTGCTCCTCCCTTGCAGCCTGTTGTCTGTGCATTATGAAAGGCAGAGTACTGTTAACTTCACTCCTTCCTCCTTCTCTGACCTCAGCATGGATTGACTGAGACTATGCCTTCCCCAGCTGGCAAACTCGGCCTCCCAAACTTTAAATGAGAATTTTTTTCCCCCAAAGGATGCACACGAGAGCACTTTATTGAGCTGTGTGGGACAAAGTTGAGCCTAGTTGCTACCCAGGTGGAACACTGCTCTTCTCAGAATTGTTTTGCATGGACACTCCTTACCTCCTGGAAATAAAATTTTAAAAAAAGAAAACAATCTTTTCTAGATACGTTTTTGAAGTGCATTTGAAGTTTGAAATGACACATTTTTTTAATAGTGGTAATGTTTTATTCCCTTCCTGTTCGTAAACCCATTCTTGCTTTGGAAACCTGTAACAGTTTAGACTTGTCAGTATTTGTAAGACTGAATCATCTGTCATTTATCAGAGCCCAAGTCATGCTGGTTTCTAGCAATTTGCACTTAAGAAAATTATATGTGCATTAACATGGCAGTAAAATTGCTATATGGTGATGTGGCCCTGCTGCCTGTCTCCTTTTTTTCCCCTCCTCTGACAAAAGACAAATCTGACCACTATAGCAACAAACTAATAGTGTGAAGATAGCACTGCTCCATAATCTGACCAGTATGTGTACAACTGTTTGGGGATAAATGCTTTGCTGATGGTGAAATAAAATAATTAGTGTGGGCGATTCCATGTTCATGGCTTTCCGCACCGAAAGGCTTGTTTCTTTTCTTGCAGTCTGCAGCTTCTTTCAGATCTGCTCTGTTAAGGAGAGGATTGCTTAGATGACATGTTTCGTTCATGCCCATTTATTCAGATTCAGGTATGCAGTACCTACTTTCCCCTCAGGTGCCATTCTCCAGTCAGTATTTCCTGGTACTGTAACAATCTCGTTGTCTGACTTGCTCTCCAGAGGGAAAAATGTAATTTGTGCACACCTGGTAAGAGAATGTCAGGAAGAAGTGGGCAGAGCTGTCCCACTGTGGCTGTTGTGTAGCGGAAACCTCAGCAAGCACTATTGCATTGTACATTAGAACTGGTCAGTGGGCAACTCCTTGGTGCTGGGAGCTGGTGCTATGTTTTGATTTACACCTTGTCACAGGGAGCTGCTCTTTGTTTACGTGTAGTTTGAACTATTGAGCACATTGTACATTCTAAAATTTTACTGGGAAAACAATTTTGCAGTATCTTTAAAAACTTGCTTACCGTGACATGTAGTGTCATGAGTGCTCTTTTATTTTTTTTGTGATGCTTTGCTGTAGTGGTTCATTGTCTGACTTGGATTTTTTCATATTGGTGAGTGACAGTAACAGAAAAGCAAGAGCCTCCATGTCTTTGTTAATTTGAGCTTTCACTGTGGACTGGAGTATTCAGAGGCAATGCCTGGTATGGTCAAATGACTGTACATAGAAGAACTGTAATCATTGTCAATAGCAACCTGAATTTCTCTATTGGGGATTTACACTTGAGGGAAGAGCGTATTCTAGGAACTCTATATATAAACATCTGGATTAACAACTCTGGCCAAGAGTGTTGGGAAGGTTAGAGATGGCATGACACTTTCTGAATCACAAAGCAATATGTCTTTCTCGTGATTACAGAGCAGATTCAGAGCTCCTCTCTAAAGCATGTGCCTATACACAAAACCTACCTGTACAAAAGTTAATGAAGTCAAGAGGTTTGATTTCTACCCCCCTCGCATTTGTAAACTTGATAGGATTAAAAAAAAAATAGATGTGGCCTTCCTAGAGTTTCTCCTCTAAAAGTGATTGCACTATGTAAAACACACTGTACTTTGCCCAGCACGGGCATTTCTTGTGCTGCTGTGATGCTTTGTATACCTAGAGTGCAGTGTGCAGACTCAACTCTAGCACTCTCGCTCTAACTTAAAAACTGTTGCTTAAATAGATGTATATTGAGAAAAGTTTTCTAATGTTGCAAGATCTCCATCAAATTTACTGCAATCTGTACTGTCCAAATATGTGAATGGTCTGACTGAAAGAAAACCCTCCTGCTTACCAAAAAGGTAACAACTAAATAAAAGCTGCATGACCTGTTCCTTGGAGTAACTGGTAGTGATTTTTCTCCTGCGGTGGATATTTTCACAGTGTTCCTCTACTTCAGATTCAGATTGTGCTGCTGTTGTGCTCCACGCTTTCGCCCTCGTGGAGACAGATGGTAGCTCTGCAGCCCTGGAAGGAACCCAGAGCTTGGTCTTCTGCAACCAGACAGGGTTAGATCATGCGTCTGTATTACTTAGACACATTCTTTGCAATCTTTTATATATTACATATACATAGTAGGTGAGGCCATGAGATTGAAAACTTAAGAAATTAATATTCAAGAACTTCAGTATTTCCAAATTATTCCAGATATGCAAACATTCCCCCCACCAGTGCAACATCAATTATATGTACTTTTCTGAACAGTATTCAGAAAGGAAGGAGGAAGGGACACAAATGAGTAAGCAGAGGACAGCACACAAACACCAATCTCACTGATACTGGCCACCAAGTGGCCGAAGCATCATCTAGCAAGGGAAATACCCATATGGTCTGTCAGACCATATCCAGACCATGCCTGGGTTTTGCTGTGGTGAGCAAAAAGGTGAGCTGTGTGACCTGCTCTGCAGTGCTGTGATGAAGCAGGTTTGAGCTTACACCCCACAGAGATGTCACTTCTGGCCAGTGAAATCAGTAGCATACATTCAGGTAAAAATTAAATTCATTGAAAAACTCTGATGGAGGAAAGCGTGCACACAACCAGGTTGTGTAGTTATATTTAATAAAAACAGGTTAGGCATTATAAAAATAACTTGGAAGTTAGTTGATGATTACTTGGCTCCTAACAAATAATTACATACCAGCAAAAATTGGTATAACACTTTTCTCTGGAATTAGACAACAGGCAACGAAGACTGCTACTATACTTTGCAATAGGTCTTCTGAATGCTATAGGACACAGGTATTTGAAGCAGCTTTTCCTCATTCAAAGGCTGCTGCTTTTTTTTTTAAGTTTACAAAGCTACTGCTTATATACATTTATGTGTAAATGTTACAAATAAATGACAGGAATTACAGCAGAGCATAAGGATTAAAATTAGCTTAGTAACTCAAAGTATGAACTAACAGTTAAAATTTTTCAAATTAAAAAGATATAAAAAGCAACAGGGAACACTTCAGAAGGAGCTACTACACATGAATGACTAGTACTGCTGATTGACAGTTTAGGTGGTTTTTCTTATTCAATATTTTACATATTTTCTTATCTTTATTGGGGGCAGGCTTTTTTCTGTTTTGAGTCTGGCTATATCTTGCAACAGTGGATACACCATCCACAAACCTGGTCTTGTAGAGGACATTTGCATTGTTGAACATTCCATCCTTCAAGGACACCACAATAAACTAAAACAAACCAGAAACACTTAAAATAAATGTTGCTATCCAAACAACACCAGAAAAAGTCTTCCTAAGAGGGGACTCTTCATCCTTCATTTGGCTAATACCTCAGTAATAATCTTAAAAAAATATTCTAAAACTAACTAAGGCCCAACAGAATGTGCCACATAGGTCAATGTACCCCCACTTTTTCTGTAGCTACTGATGTTTCTGTCCATATTCCAGCACCTGGCCTGGGATATACAGTCCACAATGCAGGATATGCCTGTTCATGGAGGAAGAAAACATGGGAAAAACTGTACCACTAATTATGAAAGAATGTAGGATCTTACCTAGTCAAAAGATAACTACTCAAATAATTTTTCAATACTGGTAAACATTCCCCTCCCTCACTCTCATAATTTGGAATGGTCAAGTCCATACATAAAGATAGGGATATATATACGTATTAATAGAGATGGGTACTGTCTTTTTTCATACACAGGTAATGGTACAGAGATCCTTTCCTGTAGTGCCTGACTTATTTCAATAGGGTCAGCATGAAGTATCTTTAACCTCAAGTTGAACATCTCTAGGAAGAAAGGATTTGGGATGTTGTCATGCCTGAAACTAAAGTGTATCCCAGATACTCCCTCACTCTTGCTCCATTTTAACCAGTGCAGCAACAACATTCAAGTTTCACCATTGTGATGTGAGACTAGCTTCCAGCTGAAACAACCCAGAAATAGAATAAAAGAGGTAAACAACTCAGTCCTCAGTGCAAGACTGCCTTTGGAAATAATCAATGGAACTCTGAGCAATCTGGTCTGGTGAAGATGCCCTGCCCATGACAGGGGATTGATACAGACGATCATTAAGGCCCCTTCCAACCCAAACACAGTAGTTTCAAGGTCTTACCTGGGAGTGTCTGAAATGAGTTTGAAGCATCTGCCCAATATTCTGGGTATGAGAGAGATCAAGGGCTGCATCCACTTCATCCAAGATGTAAACTGGGGCTGGCCTGAAGAGGAGCATGGCAAATATCAAGGATAAGGCCACCAGTGATCTAGTATGGAGACAAGAAAATGATGATTTACTCTCGCCTGAAATGATTTGGCTTTTGAAAACCATTTTTGAAAGGCAATGAAAGTGGCAAAGGGTCTGGATCACAAGCCTGATGAAAAGCAGGCACTGGTATTATTTAGTCTGCAGAGAAGGTGAAGGAGGGGCTTATTGCTCTCTATGGCTGCCAGAAAAGAGGGTGTAGCCAGGTGGGGGTTGACCTCCCAGTTAACAAGGCAGGCCAAGAGGAAATGGCCTCAAGTTACACCAGGACAGGTTTAGATTGGACATTAGGAAAAATTTGTTGACTGAAATTGTTACAAAGCATTGAAACGGGTTACCCACAGAAGCGGTTGAGTCAGCACTAATGGATTTAGAAGATGTGGGGCTTATGACATGTAGACATATAGACGTGGAGCTTAGCAACATGGTTTAATGGTAGACCTGGCAGTTAGGTTAATTGTTGCACTTGATGATCTTAAGAGTTTTTCCAGCCTAAATGATTCTGTGATTCTGAAATGCTTCTTCAAAAGCATATTACTGCTATGATTCTGAAGAAATGGAATGATAATTTCCCCATTTCAAAATGTGAAGTCTTGTGTCCCAAACAGCAAATATTACCTCTTCTTATTGCAAGATCATGTTAGTTGGGTGATAATATTTAAAATCACGCTGTTGTTCTCTTTCCAGTTCTGAATTTTGCAATTATGTTTTTCCACACCGGGTTCTTCAAGCATTCTGTCCTTAGAAAGTTCTGTATCTCTGTCTCACCTCTCCCCAGATTCCGTTTCTGCTTTTCAGTTTAAGATTTTTTTCCTTAAAAGTCACAAAGTACATACCCTACACAGTAGCTGTAGACACTGGACAAGAAAACTGTTGCCATGACACTACTTTTACACCAGGGAAATACTTGCCATATAGGCAAAGATTTTTGTGGCTGCAACTCAATAAGAGGAGCTCAACATGACATCAGTATGTTGATGACACACTTGAGTTAAACGTGGTTTTCTCACCATTCTTTTTTTTTTTGACATTTCTGAGTGACAGGAGTAAAATCTTGTTTGTTATCTTATACTAAGGAAAGCATTATTACAAGTCAGAATGTATTCATAGTGCTTCCAATATTGAGTCAATTTGGAAGGAGGCAGAATTCCCTGACAAGGAAAATACTAATTTTTTGTTTTTCAGAACTTGAGTTAGTTAGATATATCAATTGCATACACAATAACAATGGAAAACAAATTAATTCACCAACCTTTGTCCTCCACTGAGTTCTGTTAAGTTTTCCTTCCAAGTGTTTCCTAAGGCAACTCTGAACTCCATACCGACAAAGCCACTGTGAGATTTAGAGGCGGCTAGCATAACTCTGGCTCCAGGTAAGAGTATTGAGAAAATGGAGCTAAAGTCTTGATTCACCTAGAAGTCAGACCACAAATGATGGATGAACATGCTTTGGATCAAGAGGACAAAGAGTGAAAAACTCAGTTGGTGAGCAGCATGACACTCAAGGCATCTTTCCCAGTTCAACATGATGACTTCTCATGTCACATACAGGACAGTGAGAAAACACTAGCTTTTATTGTTTCTGTAAAAAGAGAGAAGCAAAATGAAAGCCTATATGACACCTCATACTAAGCATTTTAGAAGGATCCAATGAAAGATGTATTGGAAAGGCTTTATGCTATCAGCCAGAGATATGGTTATGCCCTAACTGGGATTTATTAAGTGGCAAATTGCCATTTTGTCCAATTAATGGACTACTAAAAGTACAAGCACCATGTAAGGGATACATGCTGGCATCCTGCCCACTCTTTTTCTTCCCAGGTTTACTTAAACAAAGTCCAGGTATGGGATGGGATGCAATTTGTAAATGCAGATTAAAATTTCCTAGGTTTAGGAATTTATCTGAAAACATACTTATTCCACCATGAGTGAAGCTGTTGCATTACATCTCACTAATTTCTGCCAAACATGATTTTTGCAATGAAAAGGTACCATTTTGTCAGTGATATCCTAAGTACAGGCAGGATAATTAAAAATTAAATGGATACTTCATCTATGTGGAATTAAATCTTGGTTAAAATCAGTTTTCTCAAAGGCCAAAAAAGCACAAGTTCTCCTGGTATAGCAGAAAAGAAACTGTCAAAAAACTTCTATGTGGAAAGGGATAACTTATACATTTGTTTTAATTCTGTATATAAGAGACCTGCTAAAAAGGCACTAGGTATCAGAAACATAAATCAGACATTGCTGTACCCCAATATTATGTATACTGACAAAAACAGGAGCAGTACCCCAGGTCCACAGCCCTGCACTGTAGAAGGCAACATAGAACCAGAAAACTTTAACTCTGGTAAAATATTGGCTTAAGAAAACAAAAAATACTAAAAATAAAACCTGACAGAATTTCAATATGCCTTAACCTTCATGAAAATTTTCAGGCACTAAAAGGGAATGAGAAAGTAGTTTTGCCATTTTTAACTGGACTTTAA